>JAOVYX010002748.1:0-11524 GCA_035668315.1 Drosera spatulata
TTTTTCAATTTTTTTTTGAAGTTAAATTTCTTGTTATACCCATTTATGAAGATCTGATCATATTTCCTATCCTTCTTTTTTTTTTTAATATCAATCTCATCCGTTACGGCAAGTTTTTCCCAGATTCCGTTGAGTATTTGTGTTTCATTTGCTAACATTGTCTTCTTCCTCTCTACATCACATATTCATCATTCTCACTCGATATTGATCAATCATTCTCACTCGATCAAACTACAAAATGGATTTGGGAGATTTATTGTCAGTAGTCCGTCATCGTCAATCCGTCATCTTCATCGTCATCGTTAGTTTGTCGTCGTCACGGGAGTCACTTTATCATGGCCAATGTGTCCGTCGTTAGTTTGTCATCGTTGTCAATTCGTCGTCGTCCTCGGTCAGTTCTTCGTCATGTTCAATTCGTCGTCATTTTGTTTGTAGTTAGTTCGTCATTGTTGTCATTCCATCTGTTGTTTGTTCCTTCTCGTTAGTTCCGTCATTGTCAATTCGTCATTGCTAGTTTGTCGTTATCGTTTGTTCATTGTCGTGATTTCGTCGTCGTTGTCACTTTATCGTCGTGAGTTTGTCGTCTCAGTTCGTCATCATCGTTAATTCGTCATCGTCGTCGTTATCAGTTTGTCGTCGTCTTTAGCATGGGTGGGATGTCGTAGATGTAGATTAGTTTCGAAACTAATCTTAGGTCTAAATCTAATAATTTTATTAGTATAAAAGTAAGTATTCTATGTAATAATCGTATTAGGGGAAGCTAATGTTTAATTGATATCGGAATATTTTAGGAAGAAATTTAGTGTGGGTACTTTTCGATAATTTAAGCTCCATAAAGATACCTTTGGAGAATCCACCTTCAACTTCCTGTATGGTAGAAGATTAATATAATTATAATTAATTCTATTGGTTTGTCTCCAAAGTGATTTATTAAAGTCTAAAGAAAGTCTAAAATATTTACGCATGGTTGTTATATTGTGTTTTTTTTTTATGTTTATGATTTAAAATCAAGAGTGATATAAACCATTTAGAGCAATTATTCCAAATACAAATATTAATCATTAGAAACTCGTAACCATTAAAAGTTTACTAGGACTAATTTATTAAAAAAAAAGAAAAAAAAATACAACTCTACCATTAGTACATTTATACAGTGTTATATAAACTACAATACTAATCTGTTTGTTGTACGATAAAATATAATGATAAATAAAATAGTATTAGCCTAACTCTAAATCTTATTGTATATGTGATATTTAATGGATCTTAAATTTATTGATGCAATCAATATAATCTAATTGAAATCCTCTATCACGTTTGGAATTTATCTCGGTGACATTTTTAACATCTTAATTTTTTATTTCTATACATTCCTTATACTGTAAGATATCCAAACAAGTATAATGTTGATCTGAGAAGTCCGAATCATTCAATTTGGAGCAAAGACTTATTCTGGATTTAACATCATCAATTTGAACTTGGGTGATTTTGTCAACTATCAACATCACCGGTTCCTCCACCACCACCGGTCATTAACAGCCACCATCGTCTGGCCGACACATCCCTTCTTTTCTGCGTTGGACCACCATCCTGTCTTCGCCCCAGGCTTCTCCTTCCTCTCCTCTCCTTCTCTTTTCCTCTTCTCCTCCTCCTCTCCCCCTCCTCCTCTCCACCGGATTCCATCATATTTGTGAAAATTGCTACCACCTCTTTCTTTTCCAAAATACAATTTTTAACACATATATTCTCATTCGAATTAAAATTAAGAATAATTTTTAATATATAAATAATAAATATATATTTTTGAATTTTATTAAGTAAGATCTATAAAATAAAATCAATATTGAATATAAAAAAATCTATTATGGGAGTACTCATTGCATCAACATATAATATGATACTGCATGCATTTGACGTCCAACCTTTTGGATGTTATACTCATCTATCATTAAGATTTTCTACAGTTTTCGTTCAAAAACGTCGTGAAATTATCATTATCCGTGTGAACAGTCATTTTGTTCAATTTATTTTACATGATTATAATCCTGTGTCTTTCGTACCAATTTGATGATGGCGTAATATATCAGAAGAAGTTAGAGGATGGATGGATAATTATTTAGTGCGTATTTAATTATGGAACGAAATAATGAACATTAATTCTCCTTAAATAGGATTTATATTTTATGTATGATTCATGTATAACGTTTTTTATATTACATAAATTATCTATTCCATTTTATAATAAAAAATAAATATTATATATTTATTTTATTTATAAATTTTTCCACATTATATATATATATATATTATAATGTATTTTAGGTGTGTGAAAGATAACGTGAAAATACGCTCAGGGATAAAATATAAAGAAAAGAAAAGAAAATTTTCGGGGGCCGAGGTGAGATGCAGTTCTCCATATTTGTTTGGGTCATTGGCTTAGTGTAATTCTGTCCGAAAGACCTTGACTTGCTGGATTCATTCGGCCCCAGACGCGTGATTGCTAGATCAATTTTCGTGACGTTTTTTTTTTTTTTTTTTGCGGGTTAAAATTATTATAAGAAAAGTGCAAACATGTTGATTATTAATAGTTTGATAGATAAACCCTTTCAACTGAGGTAAATTGGTCACTGTGATCATAATTCTAGTTTTTTTTGGTGTTTATGTTCCTCTAATTTCTTAAAAATTTTAGAATATTTTTGTATTTTAACTTATTATATTTTTTCATTTTATCGTTTTTTCATTAGTAATAGATTAAAGATTTGTCATTCTACTAGATATTGTTGTTGCCGCTATGCACGCATTAACATCTGATGAGAAACGTTTTATTAGTGCTTCTAGGGTCAAGAGAGCTGCTACGTGTTCTAGTCTCCACATTGGTAGCTGGAACATAAGGAACATTGGTAGTTTGACAGATAAATCCTCAGAGTTTGTCGAAATATTAAGGAATCGTAGAATATCTATAACATGTCCACAAGAGACTAAGTGGTTGGGAGTAGGCCCAGGGTGACGAATGGATGTAAGTTATGGTATTCAAGAAAAACAAGAGGTAGAAATGGTATAGACATTATAGTGATGGAGTCACTCCAGAAACAAGTAGTTAAGTTTCGTAGGATTATTGATGGGTATGAGGATCAAATTGATTATAGGTGCCGAAGTATTGACTGTGGTTAGTGCATATCCCTCAGGTGAAAGCGACTGATGAAGTGAAGAGACAATTTTTGGAGGACCTAGATTAGGTGGTCAGAGAGTTCCCGCCAATCGAGGCTAAATTGAGGACGCTTGACAGATTGTATCAGCGATTAAACGCAAAAGAAAAAAAATGACATATATAAGATAATACGAGCTTGGAGAAAGAGAACCAGAGACTTGAGACATGTACATTGTATTTAATATAAATGAGGTCGGGTTCTCGTGGAGGAAATGTGTAATGACCCGAAAAATTTCATAAAATTTAATTTCAGGATAATTAACGTCAATACTAAATTATCGTACGTTATAATTTATTTTGCAGGGTTATAAGGATTATTTGATGATATAACAGTGAAAGAAAATAGAATATGGATGAAATACAATCGTGATACGCAAATACGGAAAAATACAGTATTAATAGAGAAATATCGTATTTATACAAAATGAGCTAAACCTAATTTTGACACTTATTTTTCTTCATGTCAATTTCTACTCCACCTGAATTAGATTACTATCCACTAATCATCCACTAATTAACTAGTAATTTTTCACTTAACTATTTTAATCAATTTAGTTTTCTATAAATATAAGCTCTCTTCTTCTTGAAAAACTTCATACAAACATAAAAATACTCCTTACAATGCAAAGAGAAGAGATAAGCAAGAGAAGAGAAGAAAGAGAGTTTGAGGAGAAAAGAAGAAGGTAGGTAGCAACGCGACGAGGATCCTTTACCATTAATAAGATAAGGAGATCATCTTGATTAGAAATTATATAGAAAATTATAGGCTCTGAAATATATTCTGATTTTAATATACTTGAAGCCTCATATGTCTAATTCTTAATGAAATTGATTAATGATGATTCAAAATTATGAATCTTAAGATATAAATCAAAACGTACGGATATGTTAACCTGTAAAAAAATTGATTACTTGGCGAAATTTGTGGCTTGAACTGGAATTACATAGTAAGAATTAGATGACAAGCCTTATATCACTGTAAAGATATGAAAGTTTAGTTTCTATAACAGTTTACAAATAATTATTTGGGATTGTGCGTAAGGAGTTATGAGTTGATTAGTTAAAAAAGGTCAAACTATTTAATTTACGAAAAACAAAAATTAAAATGAATTAACTGCTATTATCCATAAGGATTTACGTTGGAAACTTTAATTCAATGAAAATATTATGGAGTCTAATTTATGTAAAATTTTACGGAATAATATTTGGAGTTGCATACAAGATGTTATAGATTTAAATACGTTCAAAGGTCATATTGAACAGAATCTAGGACACCCGTTCCAAAGACTGAGAAGCTCGTTTCTGAGGTCGGGACGCTTGTTATAGAGTCTGGGATGTCCGTTTCAGAGTCTGAGACACTCGTCCCTGAGGTCGAGGCGCTCATCCCAAAGGTCGGGATGTCGTCTCATAACCTTCTGGACCAGGAATGATCATTTTAAATCCGAAACAACTCTAAATGTTCACACATACCTCTAATGATATTCAATATATAAAATTATCATTATGGACAATCAAAATAAATATCAAAGGCTTATACAATGCTCAACATCACGTCATAATATTAATATAATAGTTTTGCATGAAGTATGAACAAATATGTTTAACTTCGTAATGTGAACAAACATTCACAAGGGAACGTATTAATATGTTATAAGAGCAGGGGACGCTGCTTGTTGACACAAGTGTTTAGGGAATAAAGGAATCGCATGTTGACACATTTGTTTAATGTTATCTACAATACTGGAAAGATAACAGATTAATGGAGGAAAATTGTAATTGTTCCGTTGTATAAGTCGAAGTGACATCCAAAGCTACAATAATTATGAGATATTGAATTGCTCAGTCACTCTATGAAATTTTGGGAAAGGATATTGGAGAGAAGGATGAGAGAAACCATTAGTATTATCGAAAATCAGTTTGGTTTTACGCTAGGTAGATCAACTATGGAAGCGATGCATCTCCTAAGAAGATTAATGGAGCATTATAGAGCCCATCGGAAAGACCTTCACATGATTTTCATAGATATTGAGAAGACATATGACAAAGTGCCTCAGAAGGTGTTATGAGGTTATTTGCATAATAAAACAGTGTCATCGACGTATATCAAAACAATTATAGAGAGACTAATAAAGGGTAATTGAATTTCGTGAGAACATGTCAGGGATCAATAGAACATTTCCCTATTCGTATATGTAACACCACGATATATTATAGCTTAAAGGTACGTGAGTAAGCAATTCATAGAGTGACTAAGCAATTCAATATCTCATATCCTTTCCCAAAATTTCATAGAGTGACTAAGCAATTCAATATCTCATAATTATTGTAGCTTTGGATGTCACTTCGACTTATACAACGGAACAATTACAATTTTCCTTCATTAATCTGTCATCTTTCTAGTCTTGTAGATAACATTAAATAGATGTGCCAACATGCGATTCCTTTATTCCCTAAACACTTTTACTTTTGTGTCAACAAGCAACGTCTCCTGCTCTTAGAACATAATAGGATTCACATATTAATACGTTCCCTTGTGAATGTTTGTTCATGTTACGGAGCTAAACATATTTGTTCATACTTCATGAAAAACCATCATATTAATATTATGATGTGATGTTGAGCATTGTATAAGCCTTTGATATTTATTTTGATTGTCCATAATGATAATTTTATATATTGAATATCATTAGAGATATGTGTGAACATTTAGAGTTGTTTCGGATTTAAAATGATCATTTTTGGTTCAAAAGGTTATGAGACGACATCCCGACCTCTGGGATGGGCATCTCGACCTCAGGGACGGGTGTCTCAGACTCCGAAACAGACATCCCGGACTCTATAACAAGCGTCCTGACCTCAGAAACGAGCTTCCCAGTCTTTGGAATGAGTATCCTAGATTCTGTCCAATATGACCTTTATGCTAAGGCCTATGTGGAACGGATTATGCTAAGGCCTATTTATATATTTATCTATCCAATATTTATCTATCATTTTGTCATTGTTTTTTACTCATGGTTTCTTGTTATTAATTTTTCATTAATTCTTACTCTTGATTTATTATGCTCTTGTTTCATCACTCACACTTGGTTAATTATTTGTTCTAATATTTCTTTGTTGTCGTCGTTGTGTTTGATGTTTGTTTTTTAGAAAAGCAGAAACAGTCTTTCTGTTGCATAGCAACTTTGACAACATATATGCAATAGAGGTAACACTGCATATATTTTCGTCATTCCTAGACCCCGTCCATCGATGAGATTAACTGCGTTGTTGTTGTTATTGTTGTTGAACATTGCTTATATTGTAATATTCAAGTCGATTATTAGATAGACATTGATATTTAGTTAAAAAGGTTAATGATCCACTAGAAAGTGCATGTCATGCCATGTCGTCTGTCGATTTGTGTACTTTTATATAGTATAATACATTACTTCCAAATCTTATTACTACATCTTATATAATCTGTAACGGTGTCATTAATAGAGGATTCTACGTGTGTTGAAATTTGATTATAAAATAAATAGTTTTTGGTAATACTTAGGTTTACAGCAATAACGATGAGAGGAGTTTAAGCAATACTTCTTCCATCTGACGAAAGTTGCAACAATTTGAATGTGCACTTTGT
This sequence comes from Drosera spatulata, assembly GCA_035668315.1. Taxonomy (NCBI): domain Eukaryota; kingdom Viridiplantae; phylum Streptophyta; class Magnoliopsida; order Caryophyllales; family Droseraceae; genus Drosera; species Drosera spatulata. The sequence continues at coordinate 6,831 of JAOVYX010002748.1, forward strand.
CGAGGTTAACTTTAACACATAGAGTTATATAGAGGTCAACTTTGACCCGCGTTATATATATCTCTGTGTGTCTCTGTGTGTGTGTCTGTGTGTGAGAGAAAAGGGGTAAAGTTCCTTTTGTCAATATAGGTACATACACTCATGAAACTGGCATAAACGACATCGATAATCATCAAGTTTGCTCATGAATATTATCACTTACTTGTGTATATTATGCTTGTAAAATTTGTGGATCATTGGTGGTACGTACATTCGGGAATGATAATGTACATTTATGGACTATATTTTAAAGCATTCGATTTTATGACTTTTGATTTCAAGGATTGGAGTGTTAAAAGGATTACAATTTGGGTAATCATTTTTCATATAAGTAGATAATCACACGTAATGAAATTTGTGGATCATTGATGACACATACGTTCGGGAATGATATTGCATATTTATGGACTATTTTAAATCGTTCAATTTCTGGACTTTTGATTTCAAGAATTGGAGTGTTGAAATGATTCCAGTTTGAGTAATCATTTTTCATATAAGTAGATAATCACATGTATTGACGGATTTCTTGAAAAATAAATGTCATTTGTTGCATTTTTTCGAGTGTCTTTGACTAATTTGGGTAAAGACACTTTAACCCCTTCAATGTCATATAGAAAAAGAAGGGGATAAAGTATTTTTAATCAATATAGTTAAAATCACTCATACAAATATTATAAACGGCATCGATCATCATCAGTTTGTTCACGGATATTATCACTCACTCGTGCATGTTGTGCTTGTGAAATTTAGGGATCAGTGGTGACACGTACTTTCGGGAATGATACTTACGGACTATTTTAATTATTCAATTTTAGAATTTTTGATTTTAAGATTTGGTGTGTTGAAATTATTCCAATTTGAGCAATCATTTTGCATATAAGTAGATAATCACATGTAATGAGGTCTTTCATGAAAATAGATATCATTTATTGTATTTTTATGAGTGTTTTTAGGTATCTTGGTTAAAGACACTTTAATTTTTTCAACCACACACACACATATATACACGAAAATAAAAGCAACAGCAACAAAAGCTACTCATATGTAGCAGTAAAAGCTACTCATAAGCAGCAGTAATAGGGGAAAAAATTCAAATCAATCAATATTTTTATTTTATTTTATTTGTTTATTGTTTATTTTTTTTTTTGAATTTCCAAAACAGTGGGATTTTATCTATTGTTGTTGTCCATGTGTAACTTCTGTAGTTGCTTCTTTTTATCGATATATATCGTTTTTCAAGTAATTATACTAATGATACTTTAAAAGTTTTAGTTTAACTTGTAATAATTCACATGACATTTTGGCATCATCCACTATTAGAACAAATTCTTTAAAATACGTTTTCAATAACAAAAATACAAATTATTGTGGGATGAAAAGAATTTATTATAGCTTTTTGATACGTTTTATATTAATATTTAGCGATAATTAATATATTATAATATTTTGTGACGATATTAAAAATTAATGAATAATATAGGAAAGAAGGAATATATTGGTAAAAGAAGAAAGCGGACTGGCAACATCTATGTGTACAATCTCACTGTGTTTAAGCAAAAATTTCAAAAAAATACAATAAAATGAAAAAAAAAAAGATTGATCTGATTCTATTTGCGTATCGCTGCTGCCAATTAGCAGCTTTTGTAGCTTCTCGTATTATCCGGGAATATATTGTTTGTTCTCTCATGAATAACTAACTCATAAGATGGTTATCGATGTAATTAACATTACCAATCATAACTTGTTCAATGTTTTAGTCAACCTGACAAATAAAAAACAATTTACAAAATAAATCTATTATATGTCTATGGAGAGGAGATGAGGGGATGGCGATTCCTATGACGATCTAAGTTTCGTCTTTGATCTCATTAGGGTTTAGTTGATGTCGGGGAAGAAGAAACGCAGAGGATGTCCATGTAAGGATCACTGTTCGTTGATGAAGAAGAAGAAACCTGGGCATTCTGGAAAGGAAAGTGCAAAGAATGAGCCGGAGATGAGTGTTTCGAATGAGGGGTCTCCCTTGATGGAACGACTTATTAGTAGGTCAATTGTTGATGTACCAGTTTTAGAGACTCCTCGACCTGATAAGAACCCTAGTCCAGAGGCCGAGCGATTGATTTGGGTTGATGAGGTTGTACAGACGAGTTTGTCACAGAATCAGACGATTAAGTCAATTTCTCTAGTTAGTGTGAAAGTTTGAAGTGTTAAATGTGGACTCAGTTGTTTGGGAAGGAGAAGAGTATGGTGGTTGATAGGGGTGATCATATGAAACTTCATTTTGTTCAGGATGTTGGGGATTTGATAATCATTGATGTGCCATGTATTCAGAGTAAACTTGAGTACTGGGAGAAAGTTGTTATTGTATATGTTGTTGGTGAACAAGTACCTTATGTAGCATGAAGGGTTTTGTCTCAAAGAAATGGGAGAAGATTGATAAACTGGTGCTGCATCATGATGGATATTTTATTATTAGGTTTAAGAAGACGAAACGATGAAAGTTCTTAAGCAAAGATGGTTCTTTGGTTTTGTAAAGCCCCAAAAAATTGAGATCAAATAAATATAAAAATTATGATAAAATAATAATTATAATTGATAAACGTAGCGAGAATATGCGTCTCCTCCTTATATAGTAAATTAAAAATGAGGAACGAATCTCATTTTAAAGTTTTGAGACGTAACGTTACGTTTATAACATTAAAACATGTGACGAAGTTGGGATAACTTTTGTCACGGAAAAATTTGGAAAATTATATATTAATTAATAATATAATTTTCCGAGTGTGATGATAAAATTTGAGCGAAGGTTGTGGGAGATGTGGGATTAATTGGTCCTACGATTAAACGGAACGAGGATGTGTTTTTTGAATTACCCCCACCAACTCTCCTTTCCCTCTCTCTTTCTCCCACTACACCCACTACAACCACTCCACCACCAACCACACTATGCCTAACTCTTCCACCAAGCCCACTACACCCACTCCACCACCAAGCCCACTACACCACTCCACTGCCAAGCCCACCACTTCTTCACCCAATATTAACACCAAGTCTCCCTCACTCTCCTCTTCACTTCCCTCTTTTCTTCCTCTTGTTCTCTTCTTCCTTATTTTCTTTTTGGCTCAAGTAACATAGCAAGGCGGTAGAGAAGGTAAAGACGCAGGGAGGATCATCATTAGAGGAAGGAGAATAGACCGAGAGAGGGGGACACGAGCCACAAAACAAGGAAAAGTGAAGTCGAACTAATCACGTCAAAGGAAAGCAAAACGAGCTTCAAAACAAACCCGACGAGAGGGTGAGCTTCGCTAAACTTGTATCTTAGTGTCATACAGTCCATTTGTAGCTAATAATGAAAGAAACGGTAAGGAAAACAAGCCACGGATGGTTGAAATGCATTATCAATTAAAAGATTAGTTATGCTCGTGAGACCCGAAAACCTAAGATTTTACTTATCAAACAACCCTAAAGATGATCAAACATGACAAGAACTAAATAAATGTTATGTTTATGAAGTTTTAGATCATTTGGGATTGAATTGATTGAGTAAAACGTGAAAAATTAGCAAACCAACCATACCAGTTTCTGGACAGCTTTGACGTTTGACATTAGAACGCATTTTTACTTCTGATTCAGCAAATGAGTCTTGAAACAAAGTTGTATAGGGATTTTTGACGTTTCCAGTGAATCAATAATCACCCAATTTAGTTAATAAACGACACGTTCGAAGTCAGGTCAGAAAATCTAGAAAAACTATTGAAGCTTCGGGACATTTTTACCACCATTGAGAGAAAGTAATCCTCTTGGTTAGAGATTTTATGGAAAATTATATACTCTTTAATAAATTATAATATTAGTATATGTTGAATCCTCATATGTGTAGTTTCTATCAAAGTTAATAAATCATGATTCGGAGATGAAAATCTTAAGTTATAAATCAAAACGTACAGATATGTTAATCTATAAAAATTGATTATAGAGATGAATTTGTTTCTTTATATAAAATTATATAGGAGGTTTTAAAAGACAATCCTTATATCAATGAAAAGGTATGGATGTCTAGTTTGCAGAACAGTTTACCAATAATTATTTAAAGTTGTATGAAGAGAGTTATGAGATAATTAATGAAGTAAGGTCAAACTGTTTGAACTACCACAAAGTATGAATTTGAACTAATAAACTGCTATTATTGGTAAGGTGTTATGATAAAAAATTTATGTCACTAGAAAGATCATGAAATCTAGTTGCTGTTGAACTTAACAGAATAATTTTTAGAGTTGTATACAACAAGTTATAGATTTAAATACGATAAAAGGTCAAGATGGACAGCATCTAGGATACTCGCTCCAAAGGCCGGGAAGCTCAATTCAAAGGCAGGAATGTTCATTCCAGAGGTCGGGACACCTATTCCAGAACTGAGACACCCGTTCCAGAGGTCGAGATATCCAACCCGGAAGTTGGGATGTCATCTAAGAACCTTCTGGACCGAGAATGATTGTTTTGATCCAAAAATAACTCCAAGCACTCACAATTAGCACTAATGGTTTTGCACGAAGTATGAATAAACATGTTTAACATCGCTACGCGAACAAACAAATGTACTAATATGTGAATCATATCATGATATAGGACTTGGAGATTCCATCCGTTGAGACGTAAAG
>JAOVYX010002749.1:0-11524 GCA_035668315.1 Drosera spatulata
GGGGGGTGGGCGACGTGGTGGGACCGACGGGGGCTTGGTGGGGGGGGGGGTGGGGGTGGGGGAATGAGGCGACAGGGGGAGGGGACAGTGGAGAGGGAGGCGGCTGCTCGACGGGGAAGGGAAAGAGGAGGGAAGAGGAGAGGAAAGAGGAGGGAGGCTGGGCGGCAGCGACGACGGCGGAGCGACGGCGGCGGAGCTTGGCGGGGATAGTGTTGTGGCTGGGGGGGAAGGAGGCAGGGAAAGGGGAGAAATTGGGGAAAAAGATAAGGGAAATGGATAGAATCGCCACGTGTTGCCCCGTGGTTGGTCGAATTAGGATAATTTGAGATTGCGTTATCCCTTAAGTTTATATTTGGTGTAATTATTTTAATGAATCGTCGAAATAAATATATCAAAATTCTCAGAATTTTATAACGAGTTCATATTTCTATTTAAAGTGTAGTTTTGAGAACTAAATTTTTTTTAACACTAACATGTGACTGTACGTTTTTATCCACGTTCGTCTTAATATTAATTATTAATGATAAAAAATAATGTACTGATATTTTGGGTTATTACATTTTTCTTTCTAATAACTGTAAAGTTTAGAAAGTTAGGCTTCATTATCAATTGTAATTCTTAGAGTATTATAATATAGCCTAGAGACAGGTGAATAGGCTATTTCAAAAATTTGCTTTGATAACAATATGCAGCCTGGTGTTGGTCAGTAATTGTTCTACTATAGACTAGCGAAATTAGTCTATAGTTGCGATTCAAGTCCTATGGACAAATCTCTTTGTGTCCAATTGATTTTTAAACAGTTCTAAGCTGAAATGCAAAGCAGTAAAGGACACAAGAATTTATACTAGTTCATGCAATCATTGTCAAATAACCAACGAAGACTAGTCCAGTCTTCCCTTGTCAAATGACTATCTCTTTGTTTGTGCCTTACAAAGAAACCTCTTACAAGCTTGCTAAGACAAGCACCTAGATCATTGCATAACTCAATTCAGGAGTTAGAACCCGTGACTATACTGTACTGATGTTAACAGTTGTCTGTTTGTCCCCTGCACGATCCTCAGTAATGTTGACAGGTTTCTCTCACAACAATCTTCAACCTCGTACAGATTTCAAAACTCAAATTTTCTATCTGACCGTTTTCCAAATCCTCATCTATTCATTTGTTAGTCCTGCTGCATTCTCAGTCTGTTGTGCTTTTACCTCTGTTGTAAGCCATCTCTGTTACACTCAGACTATTGCATTATGTGACATGGCCTTGATCCTAAGTCTTTGGTCTTAGTTCCTAACAGATTTGTGGTTCATTTGCTGCCCGTATCCATCCCAAATCACTTATCCCGGACCATTGATGTCGACTGCATCCGGTGATCCACAATGACCTCCCATCTGTGATTCTTTGTTATACAGTTGTATGCATACTACACTGCATCTGACCATCTTAGTCTTAAGTCTAAGTGTTTGACTATAGATATGTCCTAGTTCATCAATTTCTACATAAGTGGAGGGATTACACATTCCTAACATATTGACCACATTCTAACTTCTAAGGTTCATGCATCTTCGTTTCTTGCACCAATATTTTACGATAACAGAACTAGGATCTGTTCTATTCGTATAAATATAATAATATATTTGACTTTTCTTCTAGGAATTTCTCGACATTCTCATAAGCTTCCAACTCTCTCCCCCTAATGCCGAAAAATATGACTCAGTATGATTCAACAATTCAATAATATATAGGTAGACCTTCTAGGACTCCAAATATTTTATGGTGAATAGGACTTATGTTTTATAAAGATACCAAGTCTACATTTTAGTCCAATTCAAATCATTAAAAAAGGTGTTGTATAAAATCAAATGGCACAATCAGAACGTTATGCAAATGGGAAACATTATATTCACATCCATGTACAAGTTGAGTTGGGGAACTTATGTTATGTTATTGGTCGGTTTCAAGTTTGGGCTAATACGTACAATATTGCATGTCCCCTTATGTTTCAAAACAGTTATGTCTCCAATGAAAATGGCTAGCAATCATTTTCAGACATCCAAATTTGTCAAGCCATTATGTGTATATGTTTGATGCTTCATATCCAATACAAAAGACATTGGGTAACAAGATCTTAGAAAAAGATCTCTACTATAACACTTATAGAATCTTCTGGATCTTGTAATTAGAAGATTATGATCTAAAATTTTATAAGATTGGTATATTAAACTTCAGACTAACGCATACTATAAATATATCAATATACAGCTTATCATATTGGACTAATATTAATATTAAGTTTCAAATAGACTTTATGATTGTGATGAACTTCAGGTTCATTACGCTTTGTCTTTTAGAAAGTATAACCCAAAGAAGAATGCAAAATATAACGGGGTCGATCAAAGAAAGCCATCTTCAACGAGGTCAAAGATCGTATGCGAAGGGCCCTTAAGCAATGGGAGGGTCGATTATTGTGTAGTGCCGGAAAGGAAGTCCTAGTAAAGTCAGTCTTGCAAGCGATCCCAACGTACTCGATGTCATGTTTCCGAGAGCCGGTTTATGTCATCCATGACCTGCAACAAGAATGTAACAGGTTTATTCGGGGGTCGACAAGTGAGAGGAGAAGAAATGGGAGAAGCTCTGTGTACAGAAATGTAAAGGGGCCCTTGGTTTTTGCGAGTTTAGGTGTTTTAATGACGCGCTCCTAGCCAAACAAGTCTGGGGAATTCGAACACAGCCAAAGACTCTAGCGGCCCAATAATCAAAGCCCGATATTTCCCTAGAGGTTCGATCACGTCGACAAGAAGCGGTCATAATCCATCCCACATTTGGCGTAGTCTATGGGAGACAAAATCATTGATAGAATCAGGGCTCTGTTGGGGAAAAGGATCGAGGAAAGGGGTTAAAGTGGTAGGGGAGCCATGGATACCCACTATACCAGGTTTCAATATTACGGAAGCGTCATCGAGACTACCTGCAAATACAATGATGGAAAAGCTCATAGATCGCCTGACACGAAGGTGGAACAATACAACAATCTCACAACACATCGATCAGGACCTTATAAAACACAACTTGAGCATCCCAGCAGGTATGGAAAGTAGAGAGGATATACCTTATTGGGTGTACAGCAGCAACGTTGTCTTCACTGTCAGGTCGGTGTACCATAAGGCCTTCGAGACACGTTTCGGAGTAATAGCAAAGAAGATTGAGATAACAAAGGGGAGAGTTAACTGGGACAGGATCTGAAAACTGCACTCTCCTCTGAGGATCCAATTCTTCATATGACAAGCGATTTCGAAGTGTCTTCCGATCGTTGACAATTTAAGGGCTACGGGAATGATCGTGCCAGGGGAATGCTTCGGATGGGACAATCGTTGTGAATCCACAGCTCACTGCCTCGTCACTTGTCTTCAAGCCAAGATGGTTTGGGATGCAAGCCCTTTCACCCCTCCAGACCTGGCTACGGCTGTCTCCTTTGACGAATGGTTATCACTATGGATGGAGAACCAGGATGATGCGAAGGCTGCACAAATAGCTTCCATTTTGTATCAGATCTGGTTTAACCGAAATCAACGGGTGCATGCAAAGGAGCCGAGGCCGGTCTTTGTCGCTGTTAGGCTTGCTATCACAACAATTGAAAGTTATGGAGCAGCTCGACGAAGAAACAAACACGAAGGTGTGTCCAGACCAAGCAGTACAAAGATATCTCGAGATGATGTCCTTTCCCGCAAATGGGTCGCTCCGAAGGAGGGATGACAAAAGGTTAATGTTGATGCATCGGTATCCCTGAGCTTGCTGAAGCGTTGGCTCTCAGGGATGGTGTAACATTTACGAGAATATGGATATCCATAAGGTCGTGGTTGAGACTGATTGCCAACTGATTGCTAATATGTTGTTGATGCAAAAGGCGGATCTATCTCTAGCAGGGGGCATCGCTGAGGACTATATAACCTTAGTCATGTTATTTACAGATTTTCATTGCTCTTGGGTTCCTCGAGATGCTAATAGGATAGCTCACACGATAGCCGGTTATGTATTTGATTGTACCCTAATGGATCAATGGGACGATTGTCTTCCCGAATCGATCCTACTTTAATGTAAGAGCAATGAAAGTTGATTCCAATTGGACATTTTTTAAAAAAAGAAATATGAGCAACTTTTCCTCCATAAACAAATATATGAATGTATCGGATATCAATAGATGTCTCTCGCAACTACTAAAATCAAGTGTGAAGAAAAATGGAGTAAAAGGATAAATAGCGCACCATCCCCAGGGTCATGTGATATGTGAATGATTAAGTGTATCAAATTATATATGAAGACTTGCAGTCCCACACATTCCATCATATGTGATTAATTAATTACATATCTAAGCTATAGTTTCAAATTTTCAACTTTTGTCGACAGACAATTGTAATGTTAAGATATGAACATCTTTGACTAACTAATTTTGTTAGAGAATTTGGAGCCAATTAAACAATTACCGTTGAAGAATTTTTCTTCACTATATGTTTGATCTTTAATATTTTCAGTTTGATCTGGGTAGCTAGTCAAAACCATATAGTAAGGATTCTATATCGTCACAGTTTTCCCAAAAAACTCAATAGTTTATCATGAAAATATTAAGTGCAGTCGATAGAAAAGATGAAACAATCGAACCTGTTATCCTCACGTGACTTAGTTGATCGTCTTTTTTTTTTATCAAGAGTTAACTCCAACCTCCGATCTTCTTGAAATGCTCCACAACATCTCTAAGCTCAGAAGCAGTTAGCTCCCTAGCCTTTTGTTCATGCCAACTCAAGCCTTCTTACTTGGTCAATCACGATTCAACGATTTCCAAGACCTCATCGGCATAGTGCTAATAATGTGTACTAAAATATATAACCGACGATCAATGAAATTAAATCAACGAACGAATAATATAGAATATTTGAAAAGAATATTGAAAAAGTACAGATCTCTTATTAATCATCATAAACAATACATAACCCCTCCAAGGATGTAAATAAATGCATTAAATATAACTCCCTAAAACATATTATAATATAATATCATTCACGTTATAAACGTCATATGACATATTCAGTAATATCCATTATATTTACAACAAAAATAAAGTCTTTTTTTGTTGTGCCTATTTTATGCAAAGAGTGATGCTCATTCTAGCGGTGAATTATGGTCATACACTCAAAAAAAAAATCGAATATAATGAAGATAAATATATTTTGGTGCCCATTTATGCAAAAAGTGATGCTCATTCTCAGAGTGAATTAACAATAATGATTATTATGATAGTAGAAAAATAGCTATCTGCCTCAGAATTCAAAGGTCGTTTTTTGTGATAGTAGAAAAAAATAGCGGTATAACTGAGGGCCATTTCATTAAAATATTGCTATGAAAAATTTTAATTAGGAAAATAAGGCTAGCATGAATAAAATTGGGAAGTATAAATGTGGTAAAACTTGAAAAATAGAACACTAAGCATTTACAACGGTTCATTACAATTAACCTCCAAAAAAATAATATTCTATGCCTGTTTGAAAAGGTTCAATCATTTTTAGCTTTAATAGCACAATGGGGATATTGTTTTCCCTCCTGATGGAGTATTTGTTCACAAAAACATTTAATGTTGACCATCTCGCTCATGGCATCTTCTCTACTTTTTTGGTTGGAGCCTCTCAACGAGAAACTGGTACAGAAAAGATTGTTATAGAGTTTCTTTATATTTGTTGATTTTTTTGACGCCATTGCACCATTTTTTGAGATGCCAATCTCCATAGTAGGAGCTTCGCAGGGTGACAGGCTTCAAAAAAAGCAACCATTGTGATTGCTAGGGCTAAATTTTTTGGAGTTTGGCTATACCAAAAAATTGGAAAGTACGAATGCGATAAAACTTGAAAAAACAGAACTCTATAGTGTTTGCAAATAAGATCACAACCATCATGACCTCTTCAATCATGCTCTTTTTCTACTTATGGATTTGTATTGAACACTATCATGGTGTTCTTCTCTTACAACTCTACCATCATGTTCATTCTTCATATTTTGAAATTTTTTTTGTAAGGTATTGTTTTTTGAGTTTTCATGCATTTGTTTAATAAAATAGTAATAATAATGACCAACAAACAAGCAGGATAGAAAATCTATACTATATACTAAACAAAAATATGAGGGGTTGTATCTTGATCGGATAATTTAGATTTAATTATTTATTTTTATAAAGTGAATCAATCGTCGAATTTTATTTTTAATCGAGTCAAAAAATACTACTTTTCTAAAATAAAGTAATTATCATATAAAATTGAGAAAAAAAATCTTCATAATCTTATAAAATATATATCTTTTAACAAATTTTTTTAAATCCAATCAAATTTTATGTTAGCTTGTAATTTTTTTCATCTATACAAATTGATAATGATCAAATCCAATTATATTTATCTTATAAGTAACTGCACTAGTGCACAAACTTTAGTCTCAAAGTCTTGATATTTTTTTGACTTAATATGTAGAGAAAATTACCTATTAGTCATCAAAACCTAAAATATTTGATCATATCCATTATCTTATATATCAATTAGTCATCTATCAAAATAAAGCACTTCAGTTCAATACGAAAAGACAATAAATCATTTCTAAAATCAAATCAAATAAGAACAAATGGTAATTAATAAGTTAGGTGTGATTTCTTGATAAATAAGTTTAAAAAATAAGAACTATTGATAAATTTCACTTTTATGTATGTGCTAAATATTATAACTTTTGTTCAAAATCAATATTTTTATAGTGACAATGTGGTTTACTGTACGAGTTGAGAAAGTTAAAATATCTACTATAATAAATGATGATTGTTTTGATATTGTTATGATAAAAACTTTGTGGAAAAAAAAATGTTGTCCAACTTAAATATTTTACGTATATGTACAATATGACGAATGTTCTGTATCACTTTGACGATTGTTGAACCACTCCATTAACTTGACACGAATTTGATCCATCATCTGAGTAATAGGAAGCTCCTTCATGCCCAAATTCCAAGCATTGAATAACTCCACAGCGTTGATCGTCATCTCGTCATAACGACAACTAACAGCAAAATTGATTACCCACCTCTCGTAAGGCATAAGCGAAACCAATTCCACAATCGAAACCAATTCCACTGAGTTTTATTTTCAGGATCTGAAACCACAATCGAACCACAAGAATCTAAACCAATTCCACTGCGCACAATATTCACATCAATTAATGATAAACGATAATATTTTGAGAGCTCAAACAACATCATCATATCCTCTTGATAATTCAGCAAGCATCAATCATGACCTGAAATTGAATAATACGAATTGAATTCATTCGATGATGAGATTTTGAAACGATCTCGTACCTTTTCAACAATATATTCAAAATCAAAATCCGAATGGCATAAAAACAAACGAGATATAAAACTCAATCCTCACACAAAGATGATTTTCTCATCCATTGAAAAAGGATCGAAGATAATGATCACGATGACGATGATGATGTTGAACAAAATTTCTTGATGATCACAATGATTATCATCGATTTTAAATGAGAAATCTCCAGAAAAACCTAAGTTTTGCAACAAAAAAAAAAAATGAATGAAAACGAAGACAGTTAAGGCAAAAAACGTATGTTTGATTAAGGAAAATTAAAACTATATGAAATAAAAAATATTTTACCGGATTGTATGAAATGAGAATTATATGTAAAATATGTACCCTAAAGGAATTTTCTGTTAAAAATAACTAACGAGTATAGATATTTATGTAGAGATGAAATCCATCTTATCGTAAAAGAAAAATTGAAAAACAAGAAAATCATACAAAATTCTTAACAAGATACAAATTAAAAAAGGAATAACATGAGAAAAATGAACACGATGGTAGTGTTCTAGGAGAAAAACACTATGTTAGTATTCAATACAAATCCATGAAGTAAAAAAAGAGCATAATTGAAGAGGACATGATGGTTGTGATGTTCTTTGCAGCATTCTTTTTTCCAGTTTTACCGTAGACACACTTTCTCAATTATTTTCATGTTAGTTTTATTTTTCTAATTGAAATTTTTCACAACATTATTTTAGGGATTTTTACCCAAAAGTATAATTTTTAACAATAATTATAAACATATACACAAAAAAAACTATTTCAAAAAACTATAATTCATCCATCCCACCTACTCCCTTACTTCATCTTCACTTGTCCCAACCCCTATCATCACCCCACCTTTCCCAATTTCTCAACAAAAAAGGATGCAAGTATGACTTTCCCTTATTCAATAAATCAAAGCACAAATTAAGTATAATAAGTAACAACCGAGAGATCATGTAAACAAGTTTCAATGGTAACTTGAGGTTGATACAAACAAGCTTAAGGCATATCTATATGCATATCTATCACCAGCCTCCGGTCTCACTGGCATTATCATCCCCGTCACATTCCCAGGCCCCATTCCGCCATCGCAACCACCACATCTGACTACTACTTCCCCATCCTGTTGATCCATACCCTCATTCCTCCTCGACGACAACCCCTGCATTCACTTCAAGTAAAACCGACACTCTTGCAAATGACTGGCCACATTCTCCCTCGTCAATTCTTCCTCGTTCATCATCTGCATAATCGTCTTCGGTACCACGTTCTTTACCCTTATATGTCCCACTACATCAACAAATCTCTTATGCAGCTGCGGCGTCCACACCAACCTCCTCCCCCTCTTCTCCCCGTTCCCCTCCACCGCCCCCCCCCCCCTCCTCCCCCGCCCCCTTCTCCGATCTCTCATCCTCAATTTTTACCTCCTCCACATCCACGTTATTGGAATTGGGGAAAATTGAATTAGGGTTAGGGATTCGATTATTTTGTAGATTGAGGAAGGTGGAATGGGAGGCACGATTGAGGTCGGCAGCGGAGCGAGAGTGTTCAGGCAAGATGTTGAAGGCGGCAGCGAGGGTTTGGGAGACGAGGGAGTGTGAGAGAATGTGAGGGAAGAGGAGGACGACCAAGAAAGTCAGAGTGAGAAAGTGGAGAAATGGAAGAATCGTTGAAAATTATTATTGTAATGAGTTAATTAAAATTATTTTTTAAAAATGATATATTTATATTTAAATTTAGATATTTTTTTTAGATTTCATTTATTTTTGAGATTATTAAATGGACTTATCTAATTAGTTATTAATTAGGCCTAATCACCTTGAGTAGGTGAGAAAATTAACTATTAATTAATTATCTTGAGTTCAATAAATAGAACTCATTTGTAAGGTGTTATGTACATATTTTTCAAGAGAAAACCTCTCTTTCTCTTTCTAATCTCTCTCTCAAATAGTTTAATTGTTTTGTTAATTTCAAAGATTATTTTTTGAAGAAATTAATCCAATGTAAACGTTCTTGTTATAACACGTTATCGGCACAAGACTCCAACCAACTGAAATCAAAAGACAAACGAAAATACTTTATTATATTTGCATGATTTGATTTTATTTGATTCATATTATATGATTATAATTTAAATAAAATAATTATGGTTTCATAGTCGGACGAAGTATCGTCTGAGTGAAAACCTATTAATTAATTTTAATAATAGTTATGGTTCCACTTTCGGACGAAGTATCGTCTGTGTGAAAACCTATTAATCAGTTTCAACAAGTTGATTTGATTTATCCCTTTTATGTGGATCACCCACAAGTTTAACGTGGTTTACCCCTTTTGTGTGGTTCATCCGTGAAAATGATGAAGTTATTCCATTTTTGTGTGGTTTATCCATAAATGGCGAGAAACTTTATATCGCAAGTTGGTGTATTTGCTCTAAGTGGTGAGAATTAACTTTTCTATTTTTATTGAGGTACGACAAATAACGAAATGACCTCCAATGATGAAGAATAGCAAACAGAATTCAAAACAATTTTAACAGATTATTGCGTTATTTATTATTATGAGTAGTCTTTAATATTGTAGCAATCATCTATTTTCTCATTGCAATTAAAATATATGCATTGAGAATATAATGAATAATAAAAGTTTTAATATATATGAGTAAATAAAAAAATTTATCAACAGTTATAGGATCTGATTGATATCATTTTTATCAATAAATTAAATAATTTACAATAAATCGCAGTATTATTGATAATAACTGAAAAATTTTATTACTACTATCAAATTGTTATATCTACACTTTAATATAAATAAGTTTAATAAATTTATCATTTTGATGTGTTTAGAGAAATATGACAAATCTTGCAAAGTTGAAATTCAAAGCATTAGACCTATCAGACGAAAACTACCTATCATGGAGAACAATGAAGAAGCTCTACAAGAAAATGCTCAAGCACTGATTTTCGTGAGGCATCACATCCATGAGGATTTGAAGTCTGAATATTTTACTGTAAAAAATCCATATGAATTATGAAGTAATTTGAAAGGAAGATTTGAGTATAAGAAGATGATATTTCTTTCACTGGTCAGACATGAATGAGCAATTTTAAGGTTGTAAGTTTTTAAGTCTGTCCAGGAATATAATTCTACTTTGTTCAGTATTACTTCACGTTTGACATTATGTGGAGATCCTAGATCGGATAAGGAAATGTTAGAGAAAATATATTCCACTTTTCATCCCGCAAATGCAACTTTGATGCATCAATATCGAACTTTGAAATTCACTGAATATACTGAATTACTTTTAATGCTCCTTGTTGCTGCAAAGAACCAGAAATTAGTGATGAAAAATTCCCAAACTCGCCCAATTGGTTCCGCCCAATTGCCTGAAGCAATGGCCATCAGAAATGGTAATTGGCGAGTAAGAGGACGAGGTCGTGGAGGTGTTCGTGGTCGCGTAAGATTCCATGATTGACGTTATAATCCGATTGCAAGTGTGAACCATCAGAAGAGACAAGACGGCAATCAGGCACAGAGGAGGCAAAAAGCTCCATATAACAGACCCAGGAAGAATGCCAAAGGAAAGTCTATACTTATGGGATGGAAGGTCATTGGTCTAGATCTTGTAAAACTCCCAAAATACTTTATTAATCTTTATCAAAACTCCATTAAAGATAAAGATAAAACACGAGAGACGACCTTCACCAAAAAACTGTATCAACTGATTCCACCACCTGAAAATATTATAAATTCAACTAATTGTTCCAATTCTAAAGCAGATGAAAAGTATAACGAAAAAGATGAATATGAACCTCTTGAATGGTGAAAATATGTTTGTAATTCTCCTTAAACTTGTATTGTTTATGTATTTTTCTTTTCAATGTAATAAACTTTGTATTAATACAGGGTTTTATTTATAGAATTATCATGAAAGATGTGTGCATTATTGATAGTGCAACGACTCACACATTACTTCAAAGTAAGAAATATTTTTCAAATTTGAAAATAGATGAATCAAATATTAATACAATCTTTGATACTTCAAGAATCATTGATGGCTTTGAAAGTGTTAATTTCACACTACCAAATGGTACGCAAATCCATGTCAAACATGCCTTATACTCCTCAAAATCCAAAAAAAATCTTT
>JAOVYX010002750.1:0-11523 GCA_035668315.1 Drosera spatulata
GAATTAACTATTTGGGGTTAGAGATGATATTTGTTTAGGGGTTAGAGGTGATACTTGTGCACAAATTGTATATCTCGTGATGACATGGACCGTTTGGAGATATTCATCCCTGAAATTATTTGTAAGTTAGAAAGACTCATGCTTTCAAGTTTCTTTAACTCCATGGAACATCTGATCATCCATCTACCATATGAGGCAAAAACGGTTGGACTAGTTCATTATAGATGGATGTATCCCTTTGAGAGGTAATGATTACTTCAATCTGAAGTCAAATCACCAACGATCTCACTCTGGATTTGTAGTGAATTTGTTCTTGCTTTGCTTTTGAAGGTTCTTGTTCCATTTAAAGCAAAAGATTGGGAATAAAGCACATGTGGAGGGCCCTATATGTGAAGCTTATCTTTTGGAAGAAGCAAGCGGCTATACAAAGTTGTATTTTTCCAAAAGTGTGGAGACAAAGGCCGACGATCTTCCTCATTATTATAGGAGGCCAAGTTATGCTGGAAACGATGAAAATCTGCCGATGTTTTTTGTAGAAACGGAGGTTATGCTCCAATTGAGAGGAAAGCAAAGACAAAGAAGAGAGCAGAAAAGAAGTTGATGCTTGATGATCAAGATACCGAGACAGCTCATAGATACATTCTTGCGAACTGTGAACTTGTTGCCCTGTTTGAGAGGTATGATGAGCTGAATTTAGCGAGGCCATATTTATTCTTCACTGACCAGATTTCATATATCGACGATATAAATATGCTAGGATTTTTGAGGAGGCGATGGTGAACAGAGGTTGTGTTGACATTAAAGAAGAAGCATGGACGAAAGCGCGACATATATGGCCTATTTGGTTGAAAAAGCATGTAAGTTATAGGTTTTCTTCCTCGTTTGATTTAAGAAGTCTCCAAGTTTCTCATTCTCAACATCGTACGTTTGCTCACAGGTCTGACTCCTTGAGGGCAATGAGATAGTGAAGGCAATAGCTGCGGGACCAGCGGTTTATGCCAAAAAAATTCAAGCAATATTTTGTCAATGATTCCGTTTATGCCAAAAAATTCAAGCGGGGCCAGCGGCGGAATGTTATTTAGCGACGGATTCCGTTGCAAAGATTTCTCTTTAGAAATTAACGACGGATTTCGTCGCTAAACAACATTCCACATTTTTGAAAATATAGCGATGGAATCCGCCGCTAAGTTACGGAATTTGCGACGGATTTTCCATCGCTAAATTTGCAACTATGGGGGAAAAAAAATTAACGAAGGAAAAAGTCACTCTGTCGTAAATATTTTTATTTTAGCGATAGATCTATCGCTTTTTTTTTTTTTTTGGCGACAACGTTATTAGCGATGGAAATAATTCGTCGCTAAACTCATTTAGCGACTGATTTTTTGTTTTTTGCAATGGAAATTTCCGTCGCAAAACAACTTTTTTTTTGTAGTGGAAACTCCCATCCTTAGCACTAAGGGAACGCCTCGCCACAACCAAACATCTCTCCGCCACCGCAACCACCACCTTCACACTGCCATCACCACATTATCACCACCCTCACACCATCTTCCCCCCACCATCACACGACAACCCCACCACGAACCGCCTTCGCCGAGCCGAGCCAAAATCAGCTTCCTCCACGCAAACTCTCCTCTACCACCGCGCCGCCACGAACACAAGACTAAACCCCAGTTGCCATCATCTCCACGCCTCATCATCATCAACACCATCATAGCCCCGGCCTAGCCAGAGCTATCACCACCTCCGCCTTCGCTTCGCCTCCACCACGACGCCACCATGCACACCACCATCTCCCAAGGCCGGCAACCAACATCACCGCCAATGCCTCATCATCATCAACACTACACAGCCCCCCGCCTCGCAATCACCATGCTCATCACTACGCCTCACCATTGCGTAGCCACCACCTCCGACCACCACACCACCTCATCGTCCAACAACACCACCACCCCACTGACCATCGTACGATCGTCGTCGTCCCTAGATCATCAGAGGAAAGCCAGCTCTTCTCTCCCTCACGCTATCATCTCGCCACCAACATCACGTCGAAGCCGTCGTTTGAGGCAGGCAACGACCACCGGACCTTTCTCCCACCACCAGGGGCTTCCCCACAATGAAAAACAAGCACCCTGCAGCCCCCTTGATCCCCCTATGAGCCACCATCAAGAAACGCATCACTAAAGCCTTCTGGCGACTTTTCTGGCGAACTTCCGGTGTGGTGATATGATGACTCATTCTTGATCACGGGGTTTATGCACTAAAAGGATACTAAATATATCATGGGGGAATCGGATTGTAATAACAAACCTTGGCTTCTGGATCGATACCGGGGATGATTGTTTTATATATTTGAAATGTGACGTGGGGTATTGGGATTGAAATGGGCTAGGATACCCACCATTATAACATATATGTCCTCTCGAGAAATAAACGGAAACGACCCCTAAATGCTTAAATAAAAAGGACATGAGGACGCATGGCTTGGTTTCATTATCTTAGTGATATGAACTAACGAAAAGCGAATAAATAATACATGTCTTCTTGAGCTGTGAAGGTCGAGCATTGCACGTCCCTTCTTGGACCTGTTGGATCGTTGGTCGTTTTCTTTGAAAATATTGTGAAGGTTGAGCATGGCGTCGTTTCCTGGGTCTGACGTGACCAATGTTTACTTCCTTTGGAATTATCATGAAGATGGTCGTACTTAGTGTCCCTTCTTGGATCCATTGGGATCATTCATTGTTTTCTCCAAATAAGCCTGGGTGGCTGTGTTAAAACGTTATTCTTCTAGTCATCCTCATGGGATAAAAACTAGTTAGATAGCGATGGGCATCCCCCATTCTCTTAGCATGCATGCAGCGGTTTTGACGTCGTCGTGGCGGGGCCATGGGTGACTCTCTGCAGGGAGGTCCAAATCATCTCAATGCGGGCATCCGGTATCTCATTGAATGCACACATAAGGTACAAGGCGACGCACAAAACATGTAGGTGCGGAAACATAATCTCATTGAAGACGTTCTTCATGAAAACAAGATTTATCAGCAATTGACTTGTCCAGACACACCTCACCAAAATGGCGTTGCAGAAAGAAAGAACCGCTATCTTCCTGAGACTTGCAGAAGCTTGCTACATGCCAAGAATGTGCCACCATGTTTTTGAACGGAGTGCATGAAGACTGCGGCTCATGTCATCAACCGACTACCACAAACGAGGCTTGGGTTCATAACGCCATTCGAGAAGCTCTGCAAGATAAAGTGTAACGCCCCCGACTTTCCGTGCCGAAAGATATGTGAGCGTTATGTCATCACGGACCCGGTCCGCGACAAGGCTAAACAACCGAATGGGTTTTAGGGGTATAAAAGTCAAGGAAAACTATAAACAGTAGCCACAGTCATAGCTTACAACTTCGAATACCTGTATAGTTACAACATTAAAGCGGAAACTATACAGATCGTTTATTACATTTAAACAATATAGACATCTGATCTGCTATAATATCCGAAGTACGTGAGATTATCTATATGCATGTAACCTCGCACTAAGAGCCTTCAGGTGCTGTTAGGGGCATACCTGCAATTGAAAAATATAACCGTCAGCTAATGAAGCTCAGTAACCTCAGGTGTATGAATCCCAATTACAGGAAACTTCCGCTAACGGGTATGACAACCGTCGAAAGTTCCTAAAATATTTTTATATGTATAGGAAAATATGGACGTTATATCACACAACATCGTTTCTCATTGCTTTATATGGCTTTGTATCGCTTTTAAGAGTCATTTCTTTCTTTTGCATTAATTTAGGGTTCATGACTCGACTCAGAAGTGACAACTCCATGGATATGACCGACTCGGAGTACAGAGATAAGATAAAGTGTCAATCGTCAGCCGGGTTACCTAATAGATTAAGTATATTCGCACTTACCTACTCTGTGCGTCGCCTTGCACCTCTTGTGTGCATTCAATGTGGTATCGTTTGTCAGCATTGAGATAATTTGGGCCTCCCTGCAGAGAACAACCCGTGGTCCCGCCACAACGGAGTAGAAGCTGGTGCATACATGCAAAGAGGATAGGCGATGCGCATCGCTCCCTAGCTAGTTTTCACCCATGACGATGACTCAGAGGATAATACAGGAGTGCAATGACTCAAACCCAAGCCACCAAGACTATTCAAGGAAAACAGATGATCGCAATGGATCGAAGAAGGGACACCTTGTTCGACCTTCTCAATAATTTCAAGGAAAACGACCAACGATCCAACGGATCAATAAGGGATGTCAATGCCGTCCTTATCAATTTAAGGAGGCGATATTTCTTATTCGTTTGCTTTTTATTAGTTCACATGGATAGTGTAATTATGCTCCACATCCCCCGTTCCCTTTTTATTAATCATTTAGCTGTCGCTTTTATTTATTTCTCATGAGGGTATATATATTATAAGGGTGCATTCTAGTTCATTTCAACCCCAAATACCCCGCCACATGTCAAACGTGATCGTATATGCACGTATGACGTTATATTTCCATGCGTATGTGTTATATATCTCAAATACGCATTTAGGTTTAAGGTTCGAGGCACGAAATGTCATTTTCTTGGCCTGAAAGCCGTTGCGGGCGCGACCCCTTGTCGCGGGAGGGACACAGACCCGTCGCGGGCGCGACGATACTGTGCAGTCAAAATGCTGATTTTTCTCCTGTCGCAGCCAGGACCCAGTATGGCCGCGGGCGCGACTGTTCATTGCCCAGAATCCTGCAGGAAAACTCTTTGTCCGACGTCGGATCCCTCTCAATTCGCACCACAACGAATCCAAACCATTTCACATATATCAAAACATGTCCCAAAGCATGCACGGAAGCAAAGAACGTGTGTGAATAAATAAAAGAGGCATCTCGAATGAGTGAGGTTGCCTCGATTATCGATGATGCTTAATACACACGATCACATGAATGGATCCGTTGATGTCTCCTAACCGAGCTGCTGGCGTTGATCCTTCTTTCGGCCAGCTGCTGCCCTTGTTCTCGCGGCGTGGTGGTGATGGTGCGATGATGACGGAGATGAAAGTGATGATGAGATGAAAGTGATGATGTTGAGCCGTACGGTGGCTGCTCTTGGTGGCTGCGGTGGCTGGCTGCTGGTGGCAGACAGGGAAGAGTAGAGAGTGTGTGAGTGATGGTGTGGCAAGTGGTGGTGGAGAAGGTGAGTGAAGTGGGAGTGGGAGAAGTGTGGGAGAAAGGGAGGGAGTGGGAAATTAGGTGGGCGTGGGAATTATCCCACGTTCCGTCCCACGACACGTTTCGTTCACTCCATCATTCACCCAAATTTCGTATTATTAATCCATGAAAATCTATTTGCATTGATAGATTTATCCTGTATACGAAATTATGACCTCCCGAGTCATAATCCATTGTTTTTGGGATTAAAATCGCTAGCCCTTACGCGCAACGTTTATAACGTTATAACTCTGTAACGTTATTTATTCGTAATGTTTATTGGCGCATTCAACCAATCATCTCAAAATATTCCATCGTCATATTTGATTTAATAATCAAATATTTTCTTGGATTTAAATATATAACCTTTAAACACGATTTATTTTAAAAATCATAACGTTATATATTCATTTCTAAATTCTCAAAATTTTCGGGTATTACATAAAGCCTACAGTGAACCACTTCCGACTACCAGAGTTTTGTGTTGTAGCAGCGGTTAAGCTTTCTCCTCTCTGTTATCGGATTTCATTTTAGTTACGATCGGTTCATACAAATCCTTACTATAAAGGATATCTTTCATTCTGGCTTTCCACATCGAATGGTTCGATGACGTCAGTCGAATCATGCCTCCAATGCTGGCTCCATCTTCCATTTTAGTTTGCACAGTGATAGGACCGTTCTCCGATTGAATTAACCAAAGCTCTAATACCAGTCTGTTGGGAAAAGTCGATGTTAGACGCAGCGAAAATTTGCCCAGACACTTTTTTCTTATCGTATAATTAAAATAGGATAAATAAATAACCCGAAATAAATAAAGTCGACATCAAGATTTTTACGTGAAAACCCCCTAAAAAGATAAAATAGGTAAAAACCATGGGATCGTGACGATATCAAAATATCCATTAAGAAGGATTATAAATATCGTACCTACACTTTGCTAGGGGATTATAATCATCAGGATAACTCTTAATAATTTTTCCTTCTCTAATAAGATGAAAGTATAGTCGTAGAGGATACCACTCAATATTCCAAATTGAATATTTTTCTCACTCTTCTAGTGCTGTTTTGTGTTTGGTGTGATACATCGAGAAACTGCCCCTCGCTACCTATTTATAGGTGGTAGCAGAAGGTTTTCATATTTCTCCCGATGCTGCAATTGTTGCCTCTGCCTAAAAGCTCACGCATGTTGACACATACCATACCAGCTGGTTCTCTCAATGTCTTGATTCTTCTTCTGCTTAGTGCGCCTTCTTTCTCTTTTACTTTTTTTTGTTTTGTTTTATTATGGGCCTCACAAGAAAGGGAAACCCACTAACAAGATGTACCTTTTGTTCCTTCGAAACTCTTGTTCTGTTTCTTACTCTTGAGGAGAAATTTTCATTAATACTCCCTCTGTTTCAAATTAAATAAAACATTTTGACAGGGCACATAAATATATATGTGTTGAATTTGTGTGGATTTTGATGAAGTAAACTATTTTAATAATAGTGGGGTTTATTGTAATCGTTGAAGGAAACGTCAACAGAATATACTATAACAGATAAGATATATTTCATATTTTTTATATGAAAATGTTATCGTAGAAGAAAACGTTTCATTTATTTTGAAAAGATTCTAAATAGAAAACTGTTTTATTTAATAAGGGATGAAGGGAGTAACACATTCACTATTGACCATATTTAATACCTTAAACTTTTAACTCCCTCCGCAATCTTCTCGTATACTCTTGATATAGGAAGACCAATAAGTTTCAATATGCGATGTGCAAGGCCAAATAACGAAGCATTCATATTGCCCTTCATGAATTTGATCAAGGTCATGAAAGGGAAATTAGCATGAAAGTCCAGACGTTAGTTTTTGTTTTCAAAATTTCGATTGATAGTATGAGTTTCTTTGTATTTTTTTTCATTATAATAGTAGATTTATTTTTTTCATTATAATTGAAAAGATTGGCAACATCCCATATACTTGACGTCCCATATATCTTGTGTCTCATATACCTGACGTCCCATTAAAATATTCTATTTATTTATATATATAGATGTTTTGTATATTTAAATATATAGATTATTATCTTGACGTCCCACATCTTGTCGTCCCATGATCTTGACATTGCAAGAAATGATTTTGTATATTTATATATATAATATATTATAGAAACACGGTAAAATCACCTCCAACAGAAGCCAAGACGATGACTCGTTTTGGGTGCTTGGCATAGCCAATGCGACCATAGTCATTCACCTCATCGGCCGCCTACCAAGTCTATTGCCAACCCCTCTTCGCCTTCATCGAAAGGCAGCCACAACATCCAACGCATTTGCAGATATCAAGTTCCGTGCCGATATAGGCCTTGGGAGAGCCCACTAGAAGACTAGTCCGGAGAGAACCCCAATGCACATATAAATCCCACATCTGGAATCTCATACTTTCAGTATAGGAACCAAGTCTCATACCTTGTAGTTGGATCATAACACTTATCCTCGGTTACGAATCATACAACTTCAACCTCTACAGGCTAGTTTGGAGCCCTTGGGTTCTGGGCATTGACCGTTTACTAACCCTTGGGTTCAGATGACCCTTGGTTGCTTCGATTGCTGCTACGGCTGGATCGGTTACGGAGATTGTTCTTGATATCAAGACTGAGTATCAGAGAAGGATTTGGAAGGATGTACAAATAGTTGGGTTGGCGCTTTACTGCTTGTTTCTATGCAATTGGCTCTTTCTCTCTCCC
This sequence comes from Drosera spatulata, assembly GCA_035668315.1. NCBI lineage: Eukaryota > Viridiplantae > Streptophyta > Magnoliopsida > Caryophyllales > Droseraceae > Drosera > Drosera spatulata. The sequence continues at coordinate 7,941 of JAOVYX010002750.1, forward strand.
ATTTCTCCTCTCTTTTGTTTTCTTTCCATTGCGAAAAACAACGACGGCGATCAAAAACTTACGACGAGAGCCTAAATTTGTTAGACCACAATCAAATTCAAGATATAAAACGCCACGAATCGTGATCTTTTTTATTTTTATCATATAGTTTTTCATTTCGAGATGATGGTACAATATCCGGAAAAAAATTGATTCTATCATATTTTCAATGTCCTAAAATATTGTAAATATGAAGAAATTGAGAACTCATGCTGTCTTCGAGAAGTGTTCTGTTCTCATAAACGTTTATATACAAATCCAATCATATTTTTAAAAGGATTCAACTTGTGAAATAATCTTTTTTAATAATAAAAACTTTTCTCCGATTTCTATATTATTGAAATAAATACACTTCAAAATTTGATAAGAATTGTTTCAAATTTAATCTCGTCTATTCAAATCCTAAATAAACATCATTTCACTAATTTTGTAAAAAATAAAAATTATTTCGACTACTCAAACCCAAAGCATAGAATTTTATCTCCACTATCCAAATATAATTAAAATTTACAATGGTCGACATAGAATTATATAATTTAGAGTATAGTTTTTTGGATTTATTGACTATTACAGCAGTGTTTGGGGAAAAAAACTAAAATTAATATTGATTATAAAGCGTCACAAGTAAAAACGATTTATAAAATAAAACGTCACAACCTGTGGCGCTTTATGCAATATCATGTAAATGTCATTATTCGTGACGTTTTACTCCTTATTTCTATTTAACAATTTTTCGTTTTAAAAAAGAAAGATGTTCCTTGTTGTATGGTATGTTTCATGTTGAACAACTTTGTTTCAAAGGTAACCAGGTTTTTTTTATAATGGAAGGAATAAGCAGATTATTACTATCTGAATATATATATATTTGATAAATCTATCTGAAATATATTAGAAGTCATTTGATATTATGATTGATCAAATACATTGGAAGGAAAAAATAAAGGTCTACGTTCAACTATTTATTTTGTACTCTTTGTATTTATATCCGTGAATGTTGTTAACTTTGGAGTACTATAATTTTGTGACACATAATGTCACATATCCGAAGAAAGCCACACAAATTACACAATTGTCTAACTCTCTACTCATCTCTCTATCAGTCCCCTCTTGGGCTCCAATTAGGGTTCCGTCGGCGATTTCGTCTCGTCAACCTCAAATCAACCCAACTCCGCCGCCGCCCAATTCCCTCCTCGTCGTCCTCAATTTCAATGTAAGCTTTCCGATTCTCCCATTTCTATATCGCTTCAGATCGCAGATTGGATCCGTGGTTTTTTATTTTTATTTTTAACTTTGAACGCTGATTATTGGAAGAAGTTTAAGGTTTTGAGGAATCGAAAGGTGTGATGCTACATGGTTGTTGTCTTTTTGGGGTGGGAAGTGTTGTCTGTGAGTGCAAATGATGATGGATTGTCGAGGTTTGGATTGGATTGTGGGGAGTTTCTATTGTCGAATCAATATCGATGAGCTCGATTGAGTAGGTACTCTATTGGGTTACAGTTCACACTGCCTGGGAAGTGGGATCTTACGCGATCGATTGCATAGAGTTGCTGGTTTATTATTTTTCAATTCTCCACTGCTTGGTATGTGTGTGGTTGATATCAGGCTGATTTCTAGTCTGTTAGTATTAGCTAGTAGTCTTTATATTTTGAAGCATTCATTGTTTCATCTTATTTTGTGTTTTGGTGTGGGATGTCTGTGACTGCCAGTACAAAAGGTGAAGGATTGTTGAGTTTCGGATTGAATTTGGGATTTGAATGTGATAGCGACGAAGTCGATTGTGTAGGTATTATCTTGTATTAGTCTGTTAGATATAAACCCTTTGCTTAATTTCTTAGTTGATCGCCCAATTTTCCTGTACGGCTGTATCTTGTTTTCCCCATTATCTGGTGTTTAGTATACTTATCTTATGTCTATTTACCGAATTGAGATTTCGTGTCTGGCTTGCTGTTCAATTCTTCATGTGAGTTTTTGAAGTTTCAATACTTGGCTATCAAAACAGCATGAAACTGACTTTTAATGATATAGGGAGTTGTGTTCAGGATTTTAGAGAGATAAATGAAAGAAATATATGATCCTGTCCAATGATGAGTAAGATTTTGATCTTAGACATATGAGAATGCTGCTATGTTTTTGCATGTGCGTCCTTTGGATGGATAGTAAACAGGAAATTATAGAGACTATGTTATGATCTATGGTATTGTGGTCAATGGGTAAGGTGAGATCTGGGAATGGTTCTAGATTGTTTAATGTCTGTATGTAATTAACGCCAGGAGAATTATATTCTGATACTTGACGTGATTATGGGGTAGATTGTTTGTATTATTGAGGTTGCTGTTTTCAATATATGCTCTCAAGCCTCAATGTTATTGCAATGTGTGGTTCGACGTTGAACCTAACCCGATGGACTTTTGAATTTTGTATGAAACTCCAGTAATGATATGAGTGTAGATTTCTTCCTATCAAAGGAAAGATTTGTTGTTTGTAATTTTATTTTTCTTTTGCTTCCTTTGCAACTTGTTAAAGATTTTGCTGTATTTTCTTTCAGATTGTTGAGGTAAAGGGACTAGCAACACATTCCGTTATTCGACTGCAGTCATGAAATCAGAGGAAACAGTAAATAACGAAAGAAAGAAAGCAAGAAAGAAGGAACCCAATTCTTTAGATGAAGTTTCAGAGAAAGATATCAAGAGAAAGAAGAGAAAAGTTGAGGGTACTCGTGATACGAAGAGGCCAGGAAAATAGCAAATGAGGCTGATGGTGTCGTGAAACGTTTGGCCACAGACGATGGTTTATCAATGGAGAAAAGAAAAAAGGACAGAGGCAGAACATGCGAAGAAAAGCGTCATGAGGAAAACACGGATCACAGGAACAAGTGGGAAGTAGAAAAGTATTCTGGTACTTTCGAGATTGAAGAGCCGGAGGTGAAGAAGAAGAAGAAGAAGATTGTTGATCTGGGAGCGCCTGACCAGGATGAAGACCATCACTTTCACGGAGAACTCAAGGAAACTGTTGAAAGGCAAGATGAAGAGAAAAAGAAGAAGAAGAAGAAGAAGAAGCACATGAACACTGATTCAAGGGAGGAAGAACTTGTGCCTGATGGTTTTCATGAGCAACATGCTACTGTAGATTCTGCAAGGAAGCTGGAGTTGAAAAAGGAGCGCAGTCAGAGTAAAAAGAAGAGGCATGAAACTGGCGCTGGTGAGGAGGAAGGGAAGGAGACTCATGATGGTGTGCATTCTCCTCGCCATGTGGAAGGCATGAGTGCTGATGTTGGAAAAGTGGTGAAAAAAGGTGAAGGCGAGAAGGAAAGGAAGAAGAAAAAGAAAAGGAAGAGGTCTGAGACTAGTGCTTCCCTGGAGGATGAAGGGCTTGTGAATGATGATCGAGTACATTCAGAAGGTGTCCAGGAAAAAGAAGAGGGTGATAGAAAGAGCAGGAAGAAAGCTAAATCCAAAAAAGATGCAATCAAAACAGGTTCTGAAGTTTGTGAGCCGTCAGGAAATTCTCCGCCTGGAAGAAGTGAGAAGAAGGTGAAATTTTCTGA
>JAOVYX010002751.1:0-39839 GCA_035668315.1 Drosera spatulata
TGACTCATGTATTGTTGTTGCTTTGAGAAATCTGCACTTCAATAACTATGTTATCTAGATGCAAATGAGCTTTGATTTTCAATGAAAGTTAATAATTTAAGAAATACTCATAATTTATTTACTAATGTTTTTTTATATAAAACTCAATATTTATTTCTGCTTATTTGTTTGAAATCTATACTATATACTAAACGGAGGTGTGATGTGTAGGAGCTGTGTCGGATATTTTAGATTTAACTATTTATTTTTATGACATATCTTTCAACAAAGTCTTTTAAATCCCATCAAATTTTATTTAGGTTATCTCTAAGTTTTTATAGCCTCCGCAAATTTTAAAGAGTCATGTATAATTGTACGGGTGGACCAACTAGTATTTTTTTATGTGGTTTGATCTAAAAAAACATATATTCACTACATATTTTTCTGCAATGACATAAATTAAGAAATTAATTATTTTACCATTTCACTTTTAAATCTTTTGGGTTGGGTTCGGGTATTTGCCACATGCAATTAGACTCAGTGAAAATCGATCTAAACCCGTGAGCACCCACGGGTTCCTTCAAATCCTCGAGTATTAGGTTGAGAATTTAGGACCAAATTGCTTTCAGGTCTTTTCATCCGTGGATAAAATTACCCAACTCAATGCCACCTATCCCATAACTCGTCATCTAATTTGAAACTTCAATATTTTAGCTTTTTTATATAATTAATTTCACAAAACCAAAATATATAAAATTATGTTTGCAATATAAAACATAGGTTTTAAGACAAAAATTTTTAAAACATCTCACAAAAACAATCTAATAATTCATCAAACAAAAACCATTTGAATGTTAACGATTTCAAGTTCAACAATAGCATTTAATTCATGAAAGCAGCTTGAACTCATATACCGAGGTGATTCCTTGTTTCTTGTCTAATTGGATCAGCGCTACCGTGGTTTCATAGTGATAAGCATCATTATGCGATTTTTTTTCTTTAAATCGATGAGTAGGAACTTATATTTTTTTAGTATAAACATATCCTATTTATTGAACATTCAATTTTAGGTCAATTTTAGTCGTGCAGATATCTATTTTTGTTGATTTTTGCTTCTATATATGTGTGGAATATTTTTATGTTTTTTCATATATAAATTACACATTTGCAAAGAGTAATATTTTCGTTAAAATGTATTAATTTGAGTTTTTAAATTACTTTAGGTTGGGTCCGCGACCGGTGGATAATGAATCGACGATTTAAAATCCAATAAAATTTAGGTCTTTTTACTATCGGATAAAATTATCGAACTATTATACCTATGGGTCGAATAACCCAACCCGTTTATCAGGTTTACTCGCAATGAACATATAATTAGGAGTGTGCAAAATTATTCCTGAGAAACCATCTCGGACTTATCAGGCAATCCTGAACAAATACTGGTTGAAATTGTTGAGACGTGAACAAATTTTTAAAATACCAAAAGATCGGTACGGTATAGGATTTTGGTCAAATCCCGGACCAACAGTACCAAATCGGACCAACATCTTAATTTTATAAGAGCACCTTGTATCTCATGTTAGCTGATGTTGCATGGTTGTTTCATATATATGCTTATATGATAAGAACATTGTTTTTATTTCTTATTCTTGTTGTTGTGTGATATGTTAATCTATATGTGTGCACAGGATTCCTATCTTTTTGTTAGAGTGCTGCTTGTTTGATAAAATCCATTCTTCCTTTGATACTGAGTATGTTTGTTGCAGGTGTGAATCGTTGTTAAGTTGTTTAGGTTCATTTAATAAGTTGTTCGTTTCAATTTTGTTAGAATCCATGTCACGTATCACGATACGTCGATAATTTCACTTTAATCGATTTGATACCGGTGATATAAAAAATATCACGGTACGGGACGGGATCAAAAAATCTTAGGTATCGGAAAGTTGGGACGGGATGGGAAATGATCCGATATCGAATCATCCTGTTGTAAAATTCAATGTCACTTTGATATATATTATCATATATGTTGCTAAAATTGAAAAATAGCAACTCAAATGACATGAGAAGGGTGGCGATGCTCTAACGGAGTTAGGTCAGGCATTGTACTCCTTTTTACAGCAAGTGCGTTGTAAGCCATTTGTCGCCTTGGGATTAAAATCCAATGGTTCAAATCTTTCTTGTTTTAAGAGTTTGGGGTATAATTATTGTGTGTGTATTTTTTTTCATTGATTTATTTTTTATGGGGTTTTATCTAGATTTTTTGAAGTAATAATTTTTAGTGTTTATTTTTCTTTCTTGTAGTTTTTTTCCTAATGTTTCAAATGTTTTTTTTTTTTTTTTGTTGAAAAAAAGGGGAAAGGTCCCCTTTTTTTTTTTGGTATACAACACCCTCCGCTGTAGTTTTGCTATAGCAGGTGATCAAACTGCATGCTCTAACACTTCATCCGTCAATTAAGTCAAGTTCTTGTGGAGAACTACGTACTGTTCCAATTAAACATGTACGTTTGACAAAACAAACGAAAGATAATGTCTCCTATTTCTAAGGAAAGAAAAAAAGAAAGTATAAAAACAAAAACCTGTTACACTAAAAGTAAATCATTACCATGAGCAAATCCTGACGGTTGTCCACCCTCCTGTAATCTTCTTCAGTAATAGCTCCATATCTTATGTCTTTCACAAAAAATCTCAAATCTACTCTGTAGTCCAAACAGGGGGACATCTAAGACCATGGGAGGAATGGCTTCAGGATATGTTGCTCTTATGGTGTCTATTACATGTTCCATCGAGAAACGTGACATTTTGATTGGACGTTCGGTCTCCAGATAGATCTTGGCTTCTAAATATGCTATGATAGCATGTATCATGCAATGATCTATAAATTCAAAAAAAATAAAGAATTAGAGGATGTTGTGACTTCTTACTCGAAGAACAAAAGACATTACCCAACAAAAATAATTTGAAGTAAAAGGCAACTAGGAGGGGATGATAATGCCATAATTAGAGGGATAAACCATAACCATTAGGCCATTTTACTAGGGATTGTATAAATTTGTTAGTGATATGCATCAGATGTTGTAGAAATTAAGCAAGTGTTTGATCATGAATTCTGGAAGAAATCTCGGTCTTCTAGGTCCTTCGTTGGGAAAAAAAATCATTGTTTGTCATCTCGTCGATTTCTTGTCTTGATATTATAGAAATAACAATGACTAAGGTTATCTTTTATGATTAGTAACAAATTATATCTTATCTCTATATAGAAATATTCATGCTCTCATTGCTTGAAATTGAAAACTATAAAACATATTAAGTGAAAGAAGGTACTGATGCATAGGCAAGCAACTGGTGATAGCCATGGATAATTTGATGCAGAAATAGATAAGTATAACAAACTATGAGGTTAATGTAATGTATGACATTATCTATTTAATTGAAGCAGAAGACGGTATAAAATGATCGTTGTAGTGTGAATTTGGGATCCTAACATGCTTAAATTTTTGGTTAATCCAAAATATATAGATTAGAAACCAGTACGAGAATTCATCTAATAGAATTGAATGGGGATTATACATGGACAAAAATGCAACTGATCGATGTGGAAGTAGGGGTGTGCAAAATGTTTACTAAAAAATCAAATCGGACCAAAAATCGAAACAAACCTAACCATCTAGACCAAAATTGGTCGCGTCGGGATTTTTTGATAAAAATCTTGAACCAATGGTACCGAACCAGAGCGAATGATATTTTTGATAAACGACGATCATAATAGCTGTTTATCCGATATATGGATATATTTTTTGTTGTTCAATTTTACTACCTATAATTGTATTTTGTATAAATTGTTTATTGATGTTTTTCTTGAAGAATAATAAAACATCATTTTACTCCTATATGAAAAAATTGTTTTAGACTTGAAACTAGCATCGTGCTTGAAATAAGCACAAAAACAAAGCTACAACATTACTACATGAGAGCAATGGAATATCCGTAAATTCTCTCGTTTCAGATTGTGAACACTAAGGCAGCAAATGCTGCTTTTCTTTTGCTTAATTATGTTCTTAAAATTAACAATAAAAATCCTTTTGGGTTGGTTTTTATTGTTATTATTTGTTGTCGTATCTTTTAACAACATTACCTAGAAATATGTTTGTGCAGTTATTCAATATTGTGTGCATATGATTTTGTTCTTGCATTGATTTTATCTCTTTAACTTTGGTATAATTTCTACACCGACGATTCCAATTTTTTAATTTAGCATTGATACCGGTAGTATCGGATATACCGGACCTCCCGTACCAAAATACCGAAATACCGACATCGAAAGTTTAAGACGAGACGGGAGGAGAAAATTTAAGATACCGAAAAAGTTGGGACGGGCCATCCTGTTCCATGCTCACCCCTAGGTGGAAGAGACCCTAGAATGAGACAATATGCATTCCTCTACTATTAACATCTCTTTGTTCGGAAACACCTTTTAAGAAAAACAATTCTTAAAAGTAGAGCCCTAAAATGAGATAACACAGAAGTGGTTGTGATAAGTATAAGTAGTTGTGAGGTAAATAAATAGAATGTTGAGCATGCCCTAGGACATTAAAGCAAGAGGCAGGGTAAAATGATGTAGTGAGGGTAGTGAGACCCTAAGTACGTTAAGTTTTGGTTAATTGATCCGTGAATAAACTATGCAGAAGACATCATCATGGCATAACTTTTGAACAGCGTAAACATGCTATGATCGAGGTAAATAAACAAATTGTAGAAAATTATCCATGATAATGAAGCAAGAGAGAGGGTAAAATGATGTTGTGTGGAAATTGAGATCCCGACATTGTTTAACGTTTGGTTAATTGACCGTTATTGGACAAAACATAGGAAATTGATTGGTCATAGGGAACAAGGAACATATTTGGATGAGCAGGCATGTCAAATTATACACAAGAAATTTGAGTAGCACAATGCTCGTGCAACTGGTTTCGCAGAGTCCAAAATGTTGAAATCAGGCTAGCAATGAAAACGAGTTAGGAATAAACAAACCAGAAATCATGTACGACACATTGAGTGAAAGAAAGAATCACGTTCTCAAACAAGGAACAACATCATATACAAAAAAGTAGGTTTTTTTATTGATAAAAAAAACGTAGGCTTTTTGAAACATAATTTTTTTTGTAACGAATGAACACTTGAAATGCTTCAATAAACGCAAGTTTTGAAATAAAATGCTCATGTGTTTGATTTAACCATGTCTATTAAAACAAACTGCAAAATCAAACGTTTCATACAAATACTCTCCTCTTTTTTTGAAAGGCCAAACAAATCTCTCATAGAAAGGTAATATATAGAATAAGGATAGAAATACTCCTATATATACAAACAAGAGAAAAATCTAATTACATAAACCGTATATCCCATCTTCATCAATCCCCGAAATAAACAAATCTCATTTCAAAACCTATTTCTCAAAACTCCATTCAACTTGTCAACCCATTCTTATCTCTCACCCAAATTGATCTAAACATCAAACCAACACAACACTATATATCTAGTTAGGATTTTGGAGTGACATTGATGTACTGGAATGGAGTTGGGGAGTTTACGAATTTTTTTCACCTTCCAATGGTTTTTGATAGATGGAAGAAAAATGTGCTTCAAACTTGGCTCCCTTGTTAGTGTAGGTTTATATTTATGTTAGCAAGTTTTTTATTTGGTTTTTCTGGACTCCTGTGAAAACCAACTTTGAACCTGTGATTGTGTGTGTTCTTTTATTCATAATAAATCTTTAAAAATTTATGTGAGTTTTTTATTCATAATTTGCATTGCCTTTTTAGAACCCTGGGATGTTCTGTAACTGTGTGCGTTCTTTTAAAGTTTTCAATGAGATGTATTTTCTGTTGTGTGCACTGCAGCAGAGAAGACATTTTTACTTATTAGGTTCTTTATATTTATCATTAGCCTTTTAAGTCTTTGTTCCTAAGTTTGATTTTTGGGAATATGTATCGCTCTCTTTCTAAAATATAGATATGGATTGTAATCTTACACATATTAACTTTCCTTTTTTACTTGTATTTTAGAGTAACTTGAACATCAATGATCTGTCATTTTCATCATTCTATTTTTATGTTGTAAGTCTTTTTCTCTTTTCTCCTAGGTTTATGCAGCTAGTGCCTAGTGCATTTTTATAGTTGTATAGTAGCCTCATTTAGATATATAATAACAATAATGTGGTTGTGTGTGTTTTTTCTTTTTTCTCCTAGGTTCATGCAGCTGGTGTGTAGTGCATTTCTATAGTTTGAGAGTAGCCTTATTGTAGGTATATAAAAACATTAATGTGATTGTGTAAATTTGTGGATTTGGGGCGTTATATTTGATATTAGAGCAAAATCGGCTAGGTCATGAGTCAAGGATTTTAGAGATTTAAAAATGATATGGTTTGTGGTTAATATTTACTCAAAGTATAGGATGGTGTGCATTTTGATAGTTTCATATGTTAAACTTGGCATAATCCAACTTTGATTTTAAGTATAGAATATGATATTAATTCTTATATAACGTATATTATCCAACTTTGATTTTAAGTTTTTTCTAATCATATAAATTTTTTGTTTGATAATTTATGATGATAAGTTAAATAAAAAATAATATCATAAATGATTTCTATTTTGTGTAAATTATCAATTAGTCACTCTTTTTCATCTTATTTACTATTTGGTTACATCTCATTTCATTAATTACCAATTAGTCACTTTGAAGTTCTCGGTTTTTATCTTATCATACCAAATCTGATTCTTTTCAATTGCATTTAGTTTGCAAAGCTTCATTTTCAATCCATCTAAATGTCTACCTATTTCGATCCAAATTTCACAAACAATCCAAAAGAATCAAACTCACTAGTCAAATCAAAACCAACCACCACCAGGCGTCATCTCCGATGACAGCGGCGACGATAGTGGACCATCTTCTGAGCCTACCACGTGACATCCTCTTCGACATCCTCGTCCGGGGTAATCCTTTGTCGCCTCCACCTCCGTCGCCGCCTCGACCACATCGACTTCGTCTCCCTCTACCACCATAAACACTCCCTCAACCCCCTCTTCTTCCTCGTCAACACCTCCTCTCGTATCTCCTATTACCACTACCCTGATGAAACTCTCCATAGCCCGTTCGATTTCGGCACCGATGATTCCGTCTCCTTCCTCTCCTCCGGCGATGTCGTCTCCGTGATTCGCATGTCGAAGATCAAGATCCACGATCCGGTGATTCGAAGATCTGCCATTGTCAGGTTCGTAAATGGATTAGAGATTAATGCCTAGATCGGATTCGTATTCGGATTTGCGAAGCTGAGAAGAGTATAAAATCGTGAGGTTTTTTGAGAAGGAACAGTTCGATCGATCCCATTATAGTCCGGTGAGGGACGTGTTGTGCGAGATCGTGTCAATGCCAACAACATACTATCGGTTTTGGTGGACGCATTGTTTTCCATAAAAAAACGCACTGTTTATTATAAAGAACGTACTGTTTTTCATGAAAGGCGAGTTGTACTTGATTTTGCCAAGGGTGACGTACATACTATTTTGCCGTCAACTAAAGGGATGTACTGTACTTGATTCATCGTCAACTATAAATGCACTACTTGGGAGCACTGTTGATGGCGACGACGACGGGATGATGATGGACGTACTTTTGAGCAGTGTAGTAAAATTCGGTTTATACAGTGGAATATTCAGACGTTTAAACCTATTTGGATTAAGAGCGAATAGAAATCTCATTATTCGCTCTCATTATGCGTCAAGGTGTTTAATCAATGAATAATTGTTTAAACATGGGGAAAAAATCTTTTTGCTCTTTTTTTGTCGAAGTTATTATTGATGACATTCTTATCAACAAGTAAATATATTCTTTAAAATCTAAATTGGAAAAATATCCTTTTGGATAAAAATCACAAAAAAAGCAGTAAAGGTTAAATCATGTGAACTTTGTCATTTACCATACGTATTAGTATACATACAAAGTATTCATATAAAAATATATACATGAATACTAAAGTTCGAACAATTCGCATGATCGACTGTATAAACCATTTAAACAGTATTCAGTCCTGAACCGAATGCATAATGAAATCGTTTTTTATAACCTTGTTTTTTAGAACACTATTGGTGGCAACGGTGACGTTATGACAGAGAGAGTTGTCCACAAGTTAGGATTTGTCAATAATGATGAACGTATTGTTGGGAGCACTATCGGGGGCGACGGCGACGGGATGATGACGAAAGTTGTTTAAGAATTAGATTGGGATTATATTGTATTTTTTATCTTTTATTCGTGTAATTGATTGATAAAATATTTTGTTTCTTAAACCAATAGAGGAAAAATTAGGACATAAATTATGATGGCCACTGATTGGTAAAAAAAATCTTTTGTATGATTTATTAGTAAATAAATTTTTAAAAAAATGACCTATTGATAATTCTCTCTTATATTTATCTTTATATTTTTTATATATTTTTTTAATTATTACTTTTGACTTTTTTAAAAATATTTGAAACATATTGTATTTAGAAAAAATAGAGTGTCAATTTATATTAAATATATTTAATTTGGAATTTAATTATTAAATGAATGATCAATCAAACTTAGTACGAAAAAAACCAAACTTTGATATCAAAAAAGATGAATATAATTTTACATATTTAAATAGATTTCTCATAGTTTGTTTGAAACAATGTCAAAACCAGGATTTTTGTGTGAACTTAAATACCAAATGTTTTAACTCGCCTATTCATTTCTTTCATTTGTCTCTACTCTTTTCTATGAAATGAAAATGCCCAAGTTAACTTCGTTGATCTAAAAAGGTAATCATCTCTGATCTCCCTGGACCTTACTTCCACGGCCACGATTATCTCCTGCATAAACATCTCCAGCTTCTTTTCTTGATCCAAGAAAAAATTAAATTGATAGGAAACTGATTGCGTGCATGGCTTATTTATCCAAGTAGTGGTTGTAGTTTCTTTGACAATGAAGGGATATCTGGTGATGTTCCCAAGCACTGACTGAAACTAGCTCGAAATATTACTTATGTCTCGGTTTTTCGATTATTCAGAAAATTGTATCGAATCAAAGTTTTTGTTGTGCAGGTGAGGATAGGTTGTTGTACTGTTGATATTCTGAAGCAGCTTAGCGGAGAGGAGATTTCACGATATCCAAAAGGGGGATCAGCTGGAGATCGTGTAGGGAGATTGGCAACTCATATTATCAACCAACACAGGCATGTTTGTGTCTTGGATGATCAAATGGACTCATTGATTGAGAAATCTGTTCGTACAATAAGCCCATAATTGTTTCTCCCCTCGTCTTGAACAGCTTCTATCCCTTGTATCCACCTGCTGAAGGAGTTCCAATGGACTTCATATTGCTCCTGAAGCTCTAGACATCATGTCAGTTCCAAACATCCTGATCTTACTGTCGGATTTGTCTCCTTTTATAAAGGTACTAAATAATTCCCCCATCTCCCAGCATAATTTTGATCTCTTTTCTGTTGAGCAAGTCATGGTGATTTTGTAAAGCAGTGTAGTAGTGATTTTGGAAAGCAGTTTATTTCAATTTTCATAAGAATAGAAAGTCTGCTGTACTGTGTACCACAAGTCCGATGTCATGCAACCGTGCATTTGCTCAGCAGAATTATCTTGTATTTTGTTACTAATGCAGGCACTATCAGCCAAAGGAAACGATGAGTTAAAACAGCAGATCAATTGCATTTGTGTGAATCCTGGTAGACTGTCCAAGGGTGTTGGAGGCGTTACATTCGTGGAGCTCAACTACAAGGGGAGTCCCGAAACAACTGAAGCATCTGTTATACGCATATGATTTTGGTCTATGAATTCAAATGCTATCTCTAAACATTATTCTGGGTTGAGACTTGATTGAAATGAAAGCGACGAACCGGCAGTGTTGATAATGCTGGGAAAGGAAGAAAATCCTGTTACATTGTTTATACCCAGCTACATCTGCACTGAACAACTATGTTTTACATAGCTGATTCATACCAGATAAATCAGCTTGACTAGTCCACAAGCTGCAGGACCCTATGATTTCAATCTTTGTACAGTTGTGAACCCTCGATCATATGATCTTTCGCATCCTTTCCCCTGGGGCTTGCTCCAAGTAGATGCGACACTGCATAACCAGCTAGACCGAAACTATACTTTCTTTTGCTTTTGTTTGCTTATTTCTTTGAAGAAGACGATCCATAGATTCGAAACCCACAACCAGCTAACCATTATACCAGCCGAAATGGTCAGCATCCAAGCCACCCAAGACCACTTAGGGATCACACCGTTTCCACCCTCAGCTAAAAAGAACCTCAGCATCTTACACACCAGCCACGGCGCCACAGACCCTCTTGTCACTGTATAAAACACATAGAAAAAAGGCGAAATAGAAGCGTGAACCTTAGCGGCCTCAGGATCACCGTCATCATCCCTTTTATGACCGGCAAGGGTCCATACGTTCTGGCACATGCTTGTGATCTCGGCCACGGCCAGGATATTCAGCAATCCATAGGCTCCGTGCAGGATAGCATACCTACACGTAGCCAGCACGAACAGTGTCGCCACATGATGAGCTATGAATAAAACTTCCTCAGGGATGAAGGCGATATAGTGGATTAAATCCATGGAGAAGTAGGCGATGCTGTGGTCGAGCACGAAGCTCTCGAACACCGTATTCCTCGAGGCAAATCCACTAGTATCCATAGATGACGAGGTTAAGATGGCGTAAAGGGACATGAGAACGGCCGGGGTGCCATGGACTAATGACATGGCGCAGCTCGAGGCCTCGAGCCTCTGCTTAGCGTGCCATGTGTTGAATATCTTCGTGTATGCGAAGGCGTAGATGAGGGAGTATAGGAGCATGAAGAGGGGAAGTGGGGTTAGAGGCATGGCTTGGCCATGAGAGGTGGCTTCGCCCTCCATGGGAGCTCTCAAAGAGGAAATGAATACACGGAGGAATATGTAATAATATGTGATGACATATATGGGAATGGAAAATATGAGTTGACTGATACTTAGAAGGAAACATAACCGAGTCTGAGGGCTGATATGATGGAAGATTTAATTAAAAAGAATATTATGATGGATGATTGCTGATTGATATAGTGTTTATGGGGGAGGAGAAACTGATATTGTAATGATGATATTGTGATCCTTGAATATAAGCACTCGATTCAATTGGGTTAAGGAACTTTGGATTATGGTGATCTAGATTTGTTTTTATGTTATGAGTTGTATATATCTCAATTCGATTGGATCTAGGAACTTTAGATTATGATGATTTGAGTTTTTTTAATTATCTTTTTTAATGTTAAGCAATTATTTTTATGATCTGAAACCGGAAAAGGATGGCGATAGGGAATATGTGGAAGCATTATTTGTCTATTTTTGCGTGAAGGGAACGTTTCAAACTACTTTGTTATAAAGATGTTATCGGCAGAACTTCGATTCTGGAGACCTGTGGATATTCCAATGAGCAAAAGCTGATAAACATGATATTCTGTTTTCCATCGTTTTCTTGTGCTGCTGTCAATGTGACAGATGCAATACATCGCCACATGTACATAATGGACATATTGATTCGACTCCGTTATGTTTGGTCGAATGGTAATTCAATAATTCATTCATTTGTCGCTTACCTATCTACGAAGCTGTGAGTCATCATAATCCAAAATTAACCAATGGGATTAATCTTGTGGTCGGTCCGTTGTACCATCATAGGTTTGACATTGTTCTGCGGTTTTACGTTACGCGTTTACATTCATATGTTTTGTGAACTATCGACCATTGAGTACTTACGGGATAATATCTATACACGTATTGAACGTATGTTATGGTTCAATAATTCGACAAAACAAATTCCCAAATAGATTATTCAATATTATTCCATCCGTCACATGAAAAATATAACACTTTGATTTTTTATACTATTTAACGTATATTTTGACGAGTCCCATTTTATCATCAGATAATATAAAAATAAATTTAATTAAAGTTCAGATTATCCTACACAAAAAAAAAAATCGTTAGTGTTTCACAAAAATAAAAAAAAAATCATTTGATCATTTCTTGAAACAAATCAAAATTCATCTTGATATATGTATAAAAATTAATTTTTTTTTATGGGATCGAAAAAGTACCATTTTGCTGATCACTTGGTTGTTGGCTTGGCTCACTTATTCGTGCCATTATTTTTATAGTGGCGGTTATGGTGTCACATTATAGATGAAAATCAACTTCGAGCTTCCTCCTAGATTCATCCAGCTAGGAGCAGTTCAGTGAAGTCCAACCCATCATAATCAGAACATATCCACTGCATACCAATTTCATATATTATCCATTTGCTCTCTGTTAAATTTTCACACTTTTTACTAAACGATTTTAGCCTCTTTTTTTATAATCAAATGTTTCCACCACAATGCTAAACATATCGACAATGTCACATTACGGATCGTACATTTTAAACAAGCAAACATCCAAGATCAAGTACCCATTAAGTAACATGAACCCAAGTGTGTGATCTATTTTATCTCAAAATAATATTTCTATTTCATGACAATTAATAATATGTTATGAACAAAATTTAATCATATTATCATTTGATAAATCATAATGATAAATGATTCATTTTTCTTCCTAACATTATAATCAAATCCATATGGAGTCTCAATCAAAACTCTAACACAATTCACCAACATTTTTTGTACAAAGATTTTTATCCTAAAATTATTAAATTTACTTATCAAATTAAACCATTTTTGAAAGAATAATATGCAGATCAGACAGGGCAGACAACACAGTTCGTCGTAGTGTGAAAAAAGGTAAAAAAGAAAAAAAGAGGGAAAGTGGCCACGAAGAAGAAGAAGAAGCAAACCCAAAGCAACGAATCCAACCCACAACAAAACACTCCATACACTTTATTTGTTGCTGTTGTTGCTGTTTCTGTTTCATTCTCATTTGTTCCACTTCCCATCTCCCTCGATTCCCAAAAATTACTTTCGATCTCGAATCGAATCAGATCCAACTCGGCGCGGATTCTCACATTGCGGATTCGCCATTGCGTGATCGCTCTCCGAATCCGAGATCCACTGTGGCATTCACTGGCTGCAGCTTTGGATCCGTGAGGATTTCGATGAGGTCTTTGGGGTTAGTTGATCGGTATCCGATCTAGGGTTTCAGTGGCAGGGGTCGGTGTGAGTGGAAGGTTTCGCATTTGGTTGATTCGTTGAGAATGGGTATCGGAGATGCAGGTTTTGTAATCAGTGGTGAGTTCAGTTTGAGATTGAGATTGCTGGGGAGAAATTAAGGTATTGGAGCTGATCGTGTTTTGAATTCGTCAGCGATATTGAGGATTTCAGGCTGATTTGGAAATGATTTGATTGTTGGTGAGAGAGTGATATTGAGTTATTGTGTTATGGCTCCTTCTCCGTCCTGGAGGCGCTCTCCAGGAAGGGACATTGGTGAAGTTCATCAGAAGAGGGGCCGCAGTTTTGAGAATGGGCCGAACAATGGAGAGAAAGATGATGATCTTGAACTGTTCAGTGAGTTGAACAGAATAGAGCGTGAGGGGTTTCTGCTCCAGTCCAGCGATGATTTTGAAGATGTATTCGGTAATTTCCAGTTCTTATCTGTTAAGAATTGTATCGTCGGCTCATGTTGATTCAATTGAGTACCTGTTGGTTAAGCTCGTCTGCCTCATTCATTTATCTTGATTACAAGTTGTATTTTTTCAGCTATGAAGATGAAGTCCTCTCCTGATGTCAAACTTGGAATCATCATTCCTGCTCGAGGGGCGAGTAGTGACTTGCTAAATGCTGATGGAGACAAAAATGACTATGACTGGTTTGTGATGCTTTTGACACACCATATCATATCTGTTTCCTAGCCTTGATATTTTCGGCTCATTGATACTGAATCAATGTGTTGAATGTGAAGGTTATTGACGCCTCCAGAATCTCCCCTTTTCCCTTCACTGGATGACGAGCCTGCTCCTGCCAACCTTGTTCACAGTGGCAGGCCTAGAAGCAGATCTGTCTCCATTTCAAGATCATCTGTGGTGATTCACGATCTTAGCTTGATGGATTTACTGTACTTGTCCTTATTTCCATGTTCTTCTCCTGTTTAATACTTAAATTTCCTCCTCGTATATGGTATGAATTTTTGCATGTCATTGTGACTGACTGTGACTACAGATGGAAAAGAGTTTAAGAAGCAGCAGAGGCAGTGCTAGTCCTCAACGTGAAAGCCCATCTCCTCGGTCTGTGAGTAGTTCAGCAAATGGAAGACCATCATCAGCCCCTCATTCAAGTCCAAATCCAAATTCACGACCTAGCAGTTCCGTGCGCAGACCATCTCCTCAACCTATCAGATCATCAACCCCGCCTCCAAGGTCAGCAACTCCTCCTCCTCGGCGATCAAATGTAGTTTCTGGTGGTGCAAGGATGTCAACTGGGGTGAGGGGAACTTCCCCTGTAAGGACTGGTAGAGGAAATTCTGCATCACCAAAAGTAAGGACATGGCAACCAGATGTCCTAGGTTTCTCTTTAGAAGCTCCTCCAAATCTTCGCACTTCTTTGGCTGATCGACCGGCATCATGCGTGAGGGGGTCTTCTCCTGCTTCCAGGAATAGTAAAGATACTACTTCTAAACTTGGCCGCCGGTCAATGTCTCCTTCTACTTCTAGAAGCATCAGCTCATCCCGTACTCATGAACGAGATCGGCTAAGCTCTTACAGCAGAGGTTCTCCTGCTTCTTCTGTCGAAGATGATACAGATTCGTTGCAGTCGATTCCTGTGAGGAGTTCGGAAAGGTCTGTGCCAAGAAGAGTAATCAGTGGATTTCCCAACAACCGTCCGTCTGGTTTGTCCAGGAAACCTAGCAAAACAAATTCCCCTGTTTCGGCTCCGAAGAGATCTTTTGACTTTGCAATGCGACAAATGGTATAATAGCTATATATTCTCGCGCAATTTATGATGTAGTGTAGAACCTGCACAGCATGCATTCAAAACACTATGAGATTGCAGTTCTAGCTTTCAACTCCCATTTGCTTCGCTAGTTTCTACTTTCCTCCTATGTTTCATGTAGGCTGATTATCATCTTGTGTTTCATTTTACGGCCTTGCATAGGATATGATTGGGCTTCCATGTCTCTAACATGGAGGTCATCAATCAAAAGATGTTCATCTATGATTGGCCACACTTAAGTACAGGACACATGACTACAAAGATAATTGAATTCCAACATCACCTAAAGCTTCATGCTATATTGGTTCATGTTCTTGACTGGCTAGCTAGTCGTGCTGATATTGATGGTTTAATAGAGACCCAAGTATGGACGATTCTAATGTTCTTCTTTTCTCATTTAGCATTTTGTTAGTCAAATTTCATGTTCCATAACTTCGGGCAACCTTTTCCATATATAGTGAACTTGCTTTCTTGTGCATTTCATTTTTATGGTTCTGTGAAATGATAGTTTTTTGTTCCTTTTTTGAGGAAAGTGAAAGATAGTTAATATTATTAATTTTTTTCTTAATGTGAGGATCACATTTACATGGTCATCTTGACTCTCATGAATCATGCCTGTGGATTTTATGTAGGATCGTAGAAGTCCGCAAAACATGTTCAGGCCCCTGTTATCCAGTGTCCCCAGCTCCACCTTGTATAGTGGGAAATCAAGTTCTTCGCATCTTGTTATGGTATCAATGAACTCTTCAATCACGACTAGTAGCAATGCTAGTTCTGATCACGCTACGAGTGGTGCACCTGATACTGACGGGAGTGATCAATATCAGGATGACGCGACAAGTGAATGCAAAAGGGAAGCCTATCCTGGTGCTCAAGATGATGCTTTTTCTGTTGACAAGTTGGAAGATGCCCATGAGTTTCCCCAGAATAAAAACCGGGATGGGCTGCTTTCAGTGGAAAACCATAAAAGTGACGAATACGAGTCACATCTTCGTGATACTTCAGAACATAGTCATTGGGATGTAGCCATTGCTTCTACTTCCACTTCCACTTCAGTCCCAGTTGAATCCATGGAGATTGGTGGTAGTTCCAATGTATTGTTGTGTTCCACATGTGGATGCAGTTTTCTTGCTACTGAAACCACACATAGTGATGTTCCCATATGTATGGAGTGCCAGCTGAAGGAAGAAATTTCAACCATCCTGGACCCTTTTATCAGTATTGGTCTTGGTCAGAACTCTTCAGACTCGCTGATAAGGATGTCCAATGAGCATGGACTGCAAGAACTGGAGCCGCCTATGGCTGTTGCAGAGTCTCTAGGTACTGAGGAGTTGTGCATATCATCTAGTTCCCTGTTGACTGGCTCAAATGAAGAGAATCTAGAGGCAAACCAGATCAGTAGTGGCGAGCCACGAACTGTTGAGGATTCTCCTCCAGCACCAGTGGCCCCAGACAACATGCAACTGCTCCCTGAGCAGCTGGCGAGAGGACAATATCCATATGTTTCTGGTCTGTCAAGTATTCTATGTCAGGATGGTGATTTGCAGAACTCTACTGATGGCTCCTGTCCAAAAGCCAACCTTGCTGAAGGTACGGGTATCTCTGTACTCCTACTAAAGAGGTCCAGCAGTGGTAAAGGACCTATTCTTCAAAGCAGGAATATCATGGCCAGTGCCATATCATACGAAGATTCAAGTTATGCGAGGGCCTCAACCACCAGCTTGAGAAGCTCCATAGGTTATGTTAGTGCCTCTACATCCTCTTCCGTGGATCTGACCTTGTCGAGGCATGCAGAGACATTCATGCAGCGGCAATTGAGCAGCACGAGATCTGAGATGAGTTCGAAGCCTCGAAGCAATGAGTCTACTAACTCAGGTTTTTCAACTCATGCATCTCAAGCTTTTGAAGTTTCAACAGTTGCATACAGAGAAAACTTATCTGCTGATGGCACGAAGCAGATTTTGGAGGACTCTACCGAGCAGCATCCTGAGTTGTTATCTGCATCGGAAAATGCAAACTTGCATGATGCAGAGACATTTTTATCCAGAAGAGTATCACCTGAGGATGACAATCTTAGTTGCAGTACAAGTCGCAGGGAAAAAGATGCCGAAACAATGGAGAAGTCTAGCTACGTCGGCATTGCTCCCCCAGAAGGTGATTCATTGGCTTCATTACCAGTGAATGATCTGCATGTCTTGGATAAAGCTGTCCCAGATAGTGTAGGAAGGGTTTCAGGCATAGAAAATCAAGCTGTTATTCCTGAGAATTCAGTGGAAGAAAACCCCACTCCGGACAAAGAAAATCAAGCTGTTATTCCTGAGAATTCAGTGGAAGAAAACCCCACACCGGACAATGATCCTACCAAAACCGGGGAGACAGGAGATGATAATTCTGTGGCTCTGATATTTGATATGGATGCCGATGATCACTGTTATACTCCTCCAACTTCAAGAGCTGATGCTATGGTAGAAGATTTTCTGGAGCCTTCTGTTAGACTTGATGAAGATGAGGGCATCGAAGATTCAGTTCCAAACTCTCATGATTCAGGTTCTCTGCATGGAATTGTTGGTATGCTCCCTATTCATGCTTTCCAGTCAACATATCCTCAACATTTTCTGTGATGTTTCAATGCTTGTCTAATTGCATTAAGATCAGGTTTTTTTTTTTTTTTTTGTTTCTCTGTTTTACATGTGAATTTCATATGCTTGCAAATATTGCTGTCGAGTGCCATTGAATTAAAGTTGTTTACTTCGCCAATTAATATGCTCCGAAAAATTTTATAGCCAAATGGTGATTGTAGCATCTCCTTTTAAAAGTGCTTGTTAATTCTCTCTTGGTTGTTGTTGTGGGAATGGAATAATTAGCAAATAAGCGATCATAGATGCTAAAACATATAAGCATAAATGGACTTGACTGGACGATGCCAAAAATAACCAAGTTTTCTTTTAGGAAGGAGATGTTACTTTCATAAGTTATGATTATAATGCTTGGTTTGGCTGTAATTAGTTAAATGTGGTGTTATCGAGTTTAAATTGAGTTATTTTAATTGCAATTCAGCCTGACATTCTACCTTGAAATTACGATTCTCAAAGCAAGTTATTTTCTTGGAAAGATAGTTATGAGCATATGAAGCATAAAAGGTAACTTCAGGTGAACTTTGACTGCATATACTAAACACTGTTTAAACACTGTTTCATCCCGTAGATGGACATCGTATCTAATGTCGCTATGATGCTATGACATATGTCAGGAACCTTGAGATGTGAGTCTTAGTGTCAGGATGAATTCTGCATTTACAGTTTGTTAGTTTTGAGCAAGAGCGTCACTGGAAATGAAAAGCGATAATTCAGTTTGGTGTTTAGTTTCTCACTTCTATCTGCATAATTTAAGGTTTCCCAGTGTTCAACTCATGTCAACGCCGATATACTATGCTGTCCAAGTATGGAGCATTCAGATATCTTTTTTGATTTGGTTTTTATGAACTGCTGCCTGTGTTGATTGCTTTGTACAATCTGCAGAAGAATCAACTATTATAGTGGAAGACCAGGGCGGTAGGAGGACTAGAAGCCTGACGTTGGAAGAAGTGACGGACACGATTCTGTTCTGCAGCTCTATTGTTCACGACCTGGCCTACAAGGCTGCGACGATTGCCATCGAGAAGGAAAAAGAAAACTTAGTTCCCCTTGAAGGTTCTAGACCGACAGTCACAATACCAGGTGGAAACCGAAGCTCTGACCCTGTAAACCCTCGTGGGAGAACTTCAAGCAAACGCTCTGCAAAATCTCAAAGACAGAAGCAGAGGCAGGACAAGAAAGAGAACGAGCCGATCCCTTACCACATCCCTAGGGGTGGTGAAAAGCCCGTTGAGCCCATGACTCGCATTGTCGGGCTTCAGAACAAGGTTGATAACAAGATTGATGACATGAAGCCCCCAAAGATGGAATCCAAGTGCAATTGCACGATAATGTGACGTAGATGTCTGAAACATGCAAGGTTTTATTCCCTTGTCTTACCCTCGGCGGAATACCTACAGGGTTTATAGGTATGCTCGAGTTGGCCAAATATCGGCTCTTTTGCATCGATGTCGTCGCGTGATTGACAACAGTAAATGGTTTGCAACTCTGTAAAGGTTTTTAATTTAGGGCTTATAGGTGTGAGAGTGCATTGGAGGTTTGTGCCTTCTCCTATGCTAACATTATTCATATTCGAAGATTGTTGATATATATAGTTACTTTGATGCAAGAATTTGAAGTCATAGCCTTTCTACTTTCCTACAAACTTGTTCAATTCTATCCAATACTGGGCGTCAATGTGCTCATCTTTCCTTCTCACAAAGTTCAAATGAGATGAAGCGTCAGAGTCTACTCGTATTTCAAATATAAAATATAAATAAGTAAA
The DNA here is from genome assembly GCA_035668315.1 of Drosera spatulata. NCBI lineage: Eukaryota > Viridiplantae > Streptophyta > Magnoliopsida > Caryophyllales > Droseraceae > Drosera > Drosera spatulata. Next base: position 19,376 of record JAOVYX010002751.1, read on the forward strand.
AGTTTTATTTTGAAATCGATGTTTCGAACATTAAATGATTAATGTAATATCAGAAATTTTTACTTATCGGTATCGGATTCATGAAATACTATCTCATGATCGTCATCCCATTGCCTATATTTATGAGAATATCGTGGGTTGTTGTTTTGGTTTAGTTACTTCGTCCCACTTACAATCCACAACGTGGAGCACTTTGGACAATGCATAAACGTTTTGGCGGGAAAATTTTATAAAAGAGCCACACAGCAGACCACACTTTTCCCCCACTCTTCCATTCTCCACCGGCGGCGGCGCAACATGGAGTACGATTGCGATTCCGATTCCGGCGGCTCCCACATCTCCACCACGCCGCCGCGACCCACTCGCTCTCCCTCGCCGCCGCCGCCGCCACCACCACCTTCAGTTCCCTTTCTCCTCTCAAAAGCGAAATCGAAGCTCCGAATCGAAGCCGAATTGCCCCCAAAACGAACCCTAAAACAAAACCCTAAACCTAAACTAACGAAGAAGAATCTGAGCACCGAATTCACAGCGGAGGAGAGGAATAAAAGGAATCCATCTCTGGATTCGAGTTTTCTGTCTTCTGATCTTGGTTTGTTGTCCTCTTTTCCGATACCGATTCGCAGGTCGGTGAATCGGGAGAGTGAGGATTCAACGGTGATTCTTGCGGCTGGGTCTAGGTGTCTTTCGAAGTCGGTTTCTTTTGGTAGGATTGGACGCAGTTGCCCTAGCTTTGAGTTTAGTGAGCAGGATTCGAGTTTGACATCTGGATCGGTTTCGAAGCATGGTATTGAAGAGCAAACGAGTTTGTCATCACGTCGAAATGATGTCTGTAGTGAGAGTGGTGGTTTGGGAAAGCGTGTGGTGAAACCGTCGAATTTGATTGGGAATGGTGTGGATTCATTGCCGGTGAAGAGGCCGAGATGTGCTAATGAGGGGAATTTTGTGAAGTTGAACATCAATGGGCATGGAAGGAAATTTAGTTGTAAGAATAGGAGGGGAAATGGGAGCGGTTATCGAGGTAAAAGGAGAGGTAAGGGAAAGTCAAGGACTAGTGGGAAAGCTGGGAAGAATGGGGATCGCGATGAAGATGGGATTCTATTAGAAAATAGTAGAGTAAAGGATGAGAGGGAGAGTAGGAAGTCGAAGGTTAGTGATGATTTGATTGATGAAATTGTGTTGGATGTGAGGAAGGAGGCATCGGATGAGAATTTGATGAAGCTACTGAAGCTTACTCATGGGTATGATTCATTTCGTGATGGGCAGTTGGAGGCTATCAAGATGGTGCTTGCAGGAAAATCAACCATGTTAGTTTTGCCCACTGGTGCGGGGAAGTCGTTGTGCTATCAATTGCCAGCGATTGTTTTGCCTGGGATTACTCTTGTTGTGAGTCCTTTGGTGGCCTTGATGATTGATCAGTTAAAACAGCTACCATCAGCAATTCAGGGTGCTATCTTGTGCAGTAGTCAGGTGGACACTAATCTCACTCCTTGGTTTGCTTTCATTGGATGTATGACATAATTGCCTAACTTAACTGCTATCTTCATTTGCTATAGTCTTATGAGGAGATGTCAGAAACATTACAGATGCTTCGAGACGGAGCAATAAAGGTGAATCTGTCATTATTTTATCCTGTGGAAGTTTGGATACATATTGCTATATGTGACCATGGTGTATGGGATTCAGGACACTGTAATGAACTTGTGGAGAGTTAGATCTAATCCTAGCTTAGGTTTGTTTCAGGTGCTATTTATTTCGCCAGAGAGGTTTCTTGATGAAAATTTCATATCAGTTGTTTCCTCTACCTCGGTGGTATCTCTTGTGGTCATCGATGAAGCTCATTGTATCACAGAATGGTTCGTTATTGTTACACTTATTTTCGCTTCTTTCTTTGTTCATGACTTGATGTTACCATATCTTCTTCCACCAGTGCTCTTCATCAAAGAATATTGTCAATAATCATAGGTTTCACCTCTTCGTTCAGGTCACATAACTTCCGTCCTTCATACATGAGGCTTAGGGCAACCATACTTCATGAGAAACTCAATGCCAAATGCATAATGGCAATGACTGCAACAGCTACTCGAAAAACATTGACCTCTGTCATGGATGCTCTTCAAATCCCGTTTACCAACCTGGTAGAAGAGTCAAAGTTGAGGACCAACTTGCAGCTATCTGTATCTCTGAGTGAAAATAGGCAAGTATAGATTCCTTCTTACGACGTGTCTATACTGCCATTTATTAGCTCTCTCTTATTCTGGAAGTAAAACTGTGAACCCTGTGAACTTTCTAGGATGAAGGACTTGAACACATTGATCAGATCAGCACCCTTCACAGAAGTTCAGAGCATCATTATTTACTGCAGATTTCAGGTATCAAATGTGTGGTTCCTTGTTTGATATGTATTCACATAGCCTGCGATGTCTCGATCCAATCAGTATCTAGTAAAAAGTCCTGAACATATATGTGGGCCTGGTCATATGTCTACATTGAGCCACATCTTGTCTAGTTTCTTCACATATCTCGTTTGTTCGTTTATACGTTATGTCATTTATATAGTTTATGTGTCTATCACACTTGAATGCAAAATTGCCTTTTGAAATTGAAGCTGATAGCTGAAGCTGGCTTCGTCTATCTCATCTGCAGGCTGAAACTGAGACAATAAGCAAATATTTGAGCGATGGTAACATCCCTGCTAAGGTGATTACTGTGTGGTTTTGAAATTTCCCACAAATGTATTTAGTTACTTCACAACATTCAAGAGTTCTTATTTGATTCTGTTGCAGAGTTACCATGGTGGCATGATGGCGAAGGATCGTAGTCGTGTACAGGCATTATTTTGTTCAAACAAGATCAGAGTGGTACGAACTCATCTTTCACTTGGATGGATGTGGTTTAACTTCCTTTAGTTTCCTCATCTCCATGGAGTTTTCTATACAATGTATTCTGCAAGGTTGTTGCGACTGTGGCATTTGGAATGGGACTTGACAAGAGCGATGTTGGAGCTGTAAGCAGAAAATTTACTCATTTCGATCAGTCCAGTACTTCTTGTTATATAGTTCTGCTCCATTAAAGTGTGGGTATCATGCATGATATTTCGCACCTTTCTAATAGACCAATGGTTTGTTGGTGAATTAACCTTTTTTTATTATCATATATATTTTTCAGGTTATTCACTATAGCCTACCAGATAGCTTGGAAGAGTACGTTCAGGTCCGCTCTTGTCTTCATTACTGTGGTTTTCCATGGTTAATCTCAAATGATTATTTTTCTATTCTTGCACTTGTTCAGGAAATTGGACGGGCTGGACGGGATGGAAGGTCTTCATACTGCCATCTCTTGTTTGATGACATAAGTTACCATAGACTTCGCAGTTTGATGTACAGGTGATAATACTGCTGCCGTTGCTGCTTTTCTCTCACTTCCGACCTGCCACAGAGATTTAGACTCCTAATGCTATGCTCTCTTCTCAGTGATGGGGTCGACGAATATGCTGTGAGTAGGCTGCTAGGCCAAGTCTTTCGCGGTGGAACTACATCAATGGAAAAGATTTACGCTTTGGTCAAAGAATCAGCATCTCGCAAGTTTGACATCAAAGAAGAGGTCCTTTCTCTACCTGCATTTTTTTCTAGGTGCTGTGTTCCTAGATCTTCAATGGAACAGTTATTTATATTTATAGTATTTCTTTTTTCAATTCAATTTCCCAACTTAAGCAGCAAGAAATGATATCTAGTGTATATCCTTTATTTTATTTTTTTGTGAATCTTAAAATTTTCTTATTGGATTCTGACAGGTGATTCTGACAATTTTAACCCAATTAGAGTTGGGTACAGTGCACTGCCTGCATCTGCTTCCAGTGTTCAGCGTAACTTGTACCTTAAACTTTCATAAGGTGGGCGCCAATTTAACTCAGGCTTATAGGCATTTCACGTCATCTTTTCCTATGTGATTTTATATTTTAATCTTGGTCATTTTCCCACGCTTTTAAGTGTATCTAGAACCAACCTTGTTACAAGTTTTGCTTGCTAGACTTCGAGTGACCAGCTCAGTGGCGCACACTGCCCTAGTGGTGTATATTGCCTATTTTATGAGTATTTTCAATCTAATTGAATTTCATTGATCACTCTTATGCAGACTTCTCCCTCAGATCTTGCTGGAAAGGACTCTATGGTCGCTGCAATTTTGATCAAGTCTGTAGCTAATCTTCTCTCCAAGTCTCCATAAATAAAGCCTGTCGTTACATGCTCAATGTAGATATATTCTGGTTGAAGACAAATTCATTGATTACTTGCAACTTGTTATCAGGTCTGAAACTAAGCAAGCACCTTATGTGTTCGACATTCCTTCCGTGGCAAATATCACAGGCCTCTCACTGAAGGACATTCTAAATCATCTGCAGAACCTTAAGGTGTGGATCTTTCAAGCTTCATATTCAGTTTGTAATTTATATTCTTCATTGTAGATCTATTCTATTAAATGTTTAATGCGAAATGAGCATGGTTATCGGATCACTGGGCAGTTTCTGAGCCTTTTCTACATCTATATGCCAGTCAGCGGGAGAAGTTACATATGAACTCAAGGATCCAGCATATTGTTACATGATCAAGGAAGCACCTGAAGACTTGTGCGCCCTTTCTGCTCAAATCACCAAATGGTTATCGGAAGTTGAGAGCTCTAAGGTGAATGTCACTGTGATGAATTTTTTTTATGACTTACGTGAATCTTTGATTTATTCATTAAATAATAAAAAATTGTCCGAGTTACAAGGATTTCAACATGGATTTTGATGATTAGAAGTTTCTATTGTGATCTGTAAATCCCAAACTTTTTTATGCCTTCTGGTGTGTTACTGCTTTATTTGTATATCTGAGCAGCTTGTCATGCCACTGTGGACATGCAGACATTCCTTTTCTTGTCTTTTACATGAAGTGTATTTTCGTCATCACATATAATATTTGCATTACTTTCTTGATAGTTGCGGAGATTGGATACAATGTTCAACGCAGCAGTCTATGCTGCAAAAACGTGCAAGAACACTGGTTGCCATGGTGCTCAGCAGACAGCTTGTCTGCAGAAGAAGATAACGAGTTATTTCAGCGAAGAAAGTGACAATGATTCTCCAATTCGTACGAGCCAAAGCGGGTATTTATGAATTCAGAGCGAGATAGGACTACATCATCAGTTTATAATTTAAATTGTTCTTCTTCTAATGACTCGAAGCAGATGTCATATCACTAATATCAAATCGTGAACAAACTCATTATTGCTGCGTAATTTGACCTTGTCTAGAATATCAACATAGTATGCTAATGTCTGTTTTCATCATTACTTGCAGCCCATTTCTTCGAGCAGATATTAAGGTATGAATTTGTGCTTCAGAGTTCAGTCTATACTTGCTGTTTCTACTCGTTGCAGCTGTGATTGGCCTAAGCTACGCCTTGTTTTTCCTCAATGCCAGGTGTTCTTGCAGGGCAACTCACATGCAAAGTTCACTCCTCGAGCAGTTGCAAGAATAATGCACGGGATAGGCAGCCCTGCCTATCCATCAGCTACTTGGTCCAAATCTCATTTCTGGTAACCCAAGAGAAGCTTATTCATTCATGGCCATTGTCCTTGATCCCAATTCCAGCTTTGCAATCCTTGATTGGAACCATGTGTTTTTCTGACGTAACAGGGGGAGGTATACTCAGATGGACTTCAAAGAGGTGATGGAAGCAGCAAAAGCAGAGCTCATGAATGTGGTAGCAAAGGATGCAGTACACTAACATATGCAGGTCCCTGTAACTATGATGCAATTCGATGTCCGGACGCAAAAATATAAGAGAAAGGGAAGACATAATGAAGATATGTGTGTGCTTGATCACCTGGAAAATTTAGCAGGTTTTGATAGAAGCACAAATATTTGAAGGTTCCTTGCTGAGCTGATGAAACTATTATTCTGTGTTAAAGTGATACATATTACATCTTGCTATGAGATTGAAAAGGTTACGTGTATGGTATGTAACTTTAATGTTTTCTTGTATTCCAATTGTACCAAGGATCTCAAGAAAACGAAATAAAATTACCTCGCAAATGGGAGGTTACTAATGAAAATGACCGTGTCTGTGATGGTGTGCCATTTTTTCGCTCCTCTTGTATATCTTTGCAGGTTTCCCACTTCTGCTGCAGCGAACCACCTAATGGGATCGCTCAGGCTTGATGATATTCCCCGGAATCTGCCATCGTCATTGACGGTAATGGAAAATGATGTAAATGTATCCTGTTTTGTTATGCTTCCAGCAATTCGGTGATTTTTTAGGATTTTACTCGTTTGCTTCGAACTCACTTAAATACAGCAGTTCTAGTGGTTTCATGCAAGGAAGCACAGAAGAGGGTAGCATCAGCATTGCGCCATATTGCCAAAGTTAGTACTGCAACTCAGTTCCTGAAATATCAGAGCCTGCACTTGGCTAAATCTTAAGTGCATCTTTTCCTCGTTGGCCTTGACTCGTAAGTGTCATTGGGCACAATGTTGACAGGTACATCCGCAAACTGGCAAGCTAGTTTTCCTTTGCTGTCAGTGGCTTTGCTGAAAGGTTTCAGTTGTTCAAGCTTATTAAAAGAGAAATCTGAGTCCTATTGGCTTCTTATTTAAGCACTTGAGTGTCTAGTCGAGTGTCTCAATTGCTAAATATGTATGCCTGATGAGATTCAACGGTCAAAAGTGGTAAGATGATGAGATAAATTCAAAAAATAAAAATAAATAAACCGTATTAAGAGAAATCTTTAAAAAAAATAAAATTATACTGTCAGATATTTAAAAAATAAATGAATAAGAAAAACACTTCGAAAAAAAAAAATCATGTAATCTACGTTATTGTGCTCCTCTGATAATAGATTTTGTTGGTAACAGATTTTTTACCGTACAGAATCCGGCTTATATTATTCTACCAGTAAAACATATCTACTACCGGCTTATATTATTCTACCAGTGAAACATATCTACTAGACTAGATTATATTTCCTGCATCAAAATTTTCATCTACTACTTTCATTCACCACTAACATGAAAACCTGTCAGTTCATTTTGCAGTCTCTTAAGATCGAGCAACATCAAATTTTGTAACAACAAAATTGCTCCCTTCCTATCCTCGAACAGTCAGTCAGGTATTCTGTAGGGGAAGGCCATTACTATGTCGAATGTTCGAGCAGGAGGCATAGACAGGATCAGTAATCTGTCGCCAGAGGCTATGCAACGAATTCTTGATTGCTTACCTTTACGAGATGCGGTGAGGACTAGCATTCTGTCCAGACAATGGAGATATAGGTGGAAACTTGTTACTCAACTCGTACTCGATAAACCTTTCTTTGATGTCGTGCTCGAGAACAAGCTATCGGATAGAACAGTGGTCTATAATTCTGTTGTAAACAATGTTCTTATCCGACATGGTGCCTCGTTCATACGCTTGTTCTTTATGTGCCATGTCATGATACACGTGAGGTTAGAATATGCTTTGAATCATCGGATTAAGAAATTTAAGGTTTGTTAAAGATACTAAACCCACATTAAAGTTTGGATAAAACCTACAAATGAACCTCTTCTTTTATTGTCAATTGATTTAAGGAGTGAATTTCATATCTCTATATGATACCAGATTATCAGTCCAAGCTTCAAATCCTCAAAAAGAGGCATCCGTGTGAGGGGACCTGTTAGGAGTGAACCTCATGTTCTTACAAGGTTGAGTTACGCTTGGAGGCTTAGGCAGAGTCCGGTCATAACTTCTCGTTTGTTCTCATGTTCAGAATTAACGCATTTGTAACTGGACAGTTGCTTTCCGGCTACTTCTGGGTTAGATACTTGGTCAGGCTTTCCAAACCTCGTCACCCTTAGCATACATGCGCAGACTATGTTTCAAAGAACTCGCTTGAGCTTTTGATCTCTGGCTGCCCACAACTTGAAACACTGAGTCTTGATATTGCAGCCAGCGGCATTCTTAAACCGCTGGTTCCGAACGATACACCAAAACGACTACGGGTCGTAGATGTGATTATCAACAGACATATGTTCTTCCAAAGTCATCCTACAAATATAAGAACCATGTCTCTTGGTTTGAAGGACCACACGGCTTCGAAACGAGACTCCCCAACATCTTTAGTGCAGGGGTTCTTATGCCAGCTTCCTCACGTCGAGACACTTGAACTCAAAGGCAGATTTTTGCACAAATATTATGGTGAAATCCCGAAGATGCTTCCTTTGGTGCTTCAGCGACTGAAAATCCTCAAGCTAGATGTTGTTGGGGTAGATTGCAATCAAAAGAACGTGATTCCTTGGGCATTATGCCTCATTCGTAGCTCCCCTAATATGGAGAGCTTCGAGATGATGGTGAGTTCTCTCTTAGCTTCGAGCATGGTAAACCAGATATTACTGTGTGTGCTAAGCAATATTTCCTTGATGCCCATTTCCTATGTAATTCACAAATTCCCTCCCGTGTAGGTTGCCTGTGGCGATGAAAGGCTTAATGATATGACGAGTTGCTTGAGGTCTTTGACGAAGACTTCAGACATGAATCGCTTCGAACTGTGAAGGTGACTGAAATTTCCGGAAAGAAGATGGAGCTTCGACTAATCAAGCTTCAAGGCCTGCTGCACGGCTCTTGAAGCGATGTCCGTTTATGTTAAACTCAGGAACAGTAGAGCTCAAACATGCATGATATCAGGAGAACTATACGATTTCGTCGAGCTTCACCAAGAGTGGAGGTAGATTTTCATGCTATGCGAAAGTTTCATGCAGAATAGTTTGCTTCATTGCGGAGCTGGATGTTGGCTAATGAACAAATGTATGACCACCTTCAGAAATAGTCTGCAACATCTAATTAGACAAAGCTTCATTATTCAAACATCGAAAGCGAGATGATTTGTGTTTTTTTTTTAATCCTCAGAATGTGTCATGCTAAACTCGTTTAAAATCTGGCTTCAGTTGTTTTATAGTGAATAGATCTGCGAATAAGAAGAGCAGTTTGCTGGATAAGTAGTTTGAACTGGAATTATTGATGCTTTGATCATTATTATACTTCGGTGTAAAGAACTCAGTGCCATAGTGCCATAGTGGCAGTGGTGAAAAGATAGAAAGAAGGAAACTCAATGTAACTTGCAACATATATCATGATACTCCCTCCCGTCATATTAATCGAAATATTTTTACATCCGTTAATTTCTTCCTTAATTTTTACAGTCAATTTTATTATCATAAAAAAATATTTTTTTTATATTAAAATTCATATAAATTTAACATATACATAAATTTTTATATCGAATCAAAACGTTTTGATTAATATGGGACAGTAAAAGCTTATTCCATTTTCCTCTGATCTACTCCCTTTGTCCCATAATAAACCAACGAATGGACACTTAATAATAAAGTTAAACGTGCTACGAATGATCCGCGGGACAATCAAACAACGTATTTTTGAACTTATCATGAGACATAAAGAATGGTATAAATCACATACTATCATCCAGAGCCGAAAAAATTCCCAACTATATCAATAAATAGTAAAATAACTTATCAAAATAAGTACATGATAAATAATCATCCCCTTATCCCATATTAATTATTATATTTTTTTATTTGAGTCGTCCCAAAATAAATATTATCTATCCCAAAATAATCTTTTAACATAAAAAAATAACAAATCAATCTCATCTGTTACAATACGTCCATTAATTTCTCTTTCAACTAATATGATAAACTCCACTATTACAAAAAATGATTATTTCTTCACCAAAATCTATATAAATTTTACACTCACATAAATTTCGAATCAATACGTAACATTTAGTATGAAATAAAGAAAATATAATAAATACTTCCTCCGTCCCAGATAAATTACGACATATTACTAAAAATATACGTCTCACATAAATTACAACACTTCCATTACGCAACTTTAAAATATTAAAAAAATCAAACTATTCCTACTTTATATCACATCATCTTCTCTCTCATTATTTTCTCTCTCTCCACTTACTTATAATTTCTTTCACTCGCTCACAAGGATATAAACGTAAAACAACACAAAATTAATATATTTTTAATAATCATATCAAATCAATATATCTTAATTTATTTAGGACAAAAAAATATTTAACAATGTTCATTTATTATGAGTAATATAGAATAAAAGCTTCGTCCTTCGTTTCGAAGACAGAGTCGGTTTCGCATGCGTATGTTTCGATGCGTTATCACCACAGCACATAACAGTTTGTGCTCTATTCGCCGGTGAACGTACGGAATCACCGTGGACGGCGGAACCCTAGTCCATCGTCGCGCTTCTCCGCCGTCGATTCCCAGTTTCTTCACACTCGCCGCTGCAATAATTTCGCCGCCGGTGAAGCGGTGATCAAAGTGTTGATTCGAAGTCCGTCATCGTCTCGGAAAAGTGTTGCTTCATATGAAGCATGTTTCAGAGTCACATAAATTAATTTACGATCATGTTTCATAATACAAATCTGTCTCATATCAGAGTCACATATCGTGTGGACAGGAGAGATTAACGTAACTACTCTCAAAGCCCCGCCGCCACCGTGCGCCTGCCACCGTCATCGCGGATTCATCCCCCAAGGCGGAACCCTAATCGATCTCTAATCTGAGTACGTACTTTCGCTAATCGATCTATCTAAAATAACACAAGCTTGTTATGGTTGAAGTTATTCATCACATAATTTAGGAGTTGCGTGGTTTATGTTAAGTTTTGCGTCAGAATTGTATTCTTGGGCATGTGACAAAATGTGATTTTTTGTCAGGGTTGCTGTATAGTTTTGTTAAAAATAATGTTTGATTGTTTGATAAAGTTTGTGGTGGCAAGTTCATGTGGTACTAATGTTGCAATTGATGTGGTACTAATGTCGCAATTGGTTTGGGACAGAGGATGTGAGAGATATTGCTTGATCTTTGATCACAAGTTTGATCATATGATAGTGTTTCTTTTCTTGAAACGTTGTGATACTATATGTTTCGTTTTTTTTTTTGTTTTCGTTTTACCGGTTAATGAAACAAAACTGTTTGTTTTTTACTTTTTGTTTCTTAAACCGATGAAACGGAAGCAGGAAAAAACCCTTTTATTTTTTTTGTTTCATAAGTACAATATACAAAATTCCTTCTACACAAATTCTTTTTAATTTGTAAAGTGATTTTGTTTTATTTACAAGTTATTTGTTTTGGTTTCTAGAGTTTTGAACAGCAATATCAAACAATCCCTTCATCTTGCAAACCCATTTATTTTTCACTGTAGATATGTGGTTGCACCTTACGGCTTCCATGATATTGTTGGTCATATCATCTAATGTTTTTAAATTTATATTGGATGCATTTTGACTAAGATTTTCTCTTTTTTGGTTGTATGATAATATAAAGGTGTTGATTCTGGGAGTTGTATGGCCAGTGCAGCTGAATCAGATTGAGAGATAGCTTCGCAGGGTGTGACTTTGTTTTCTCCGTTGATTCAGTAACGTCTTATTAGAGTTGTTCCAGGAAACGCAACAACGGTGATGTCTCGCGTTAGAATGCCAAACATCTCTAGGGAGGATAGGATCAGTGGCTTGCCCAACGAGATAGTTCAACACGTTCTTGATCGCTTGCCTCTACGAGATGCGGCGAGGACAAGCGTCCTGTGAAGACAATGGAGATTCAAATGGGAGCTCCTCAGTCAACTAGTATTCGATGAGAATTTCTTTGACTTCAATGCTGTGCGTAAGAATGAAATTTCGGATTGGTATTATGGTTCCCTTGTTGACAATGTTCTTCTACGGCACAGTGGCCCCCTTGATGAACTTTCTCTTTGTGTGCGGTATTGGATGGACGATGTCAGTAGGTGGTTACAGTATGCTTCAATGCACCAAGTAAAAGTACTAAACTTGTTTTATGAATTCTTCTCTGGTGGTAAACATCTCGTGTTAAATTCTCGTCTGTTCTCGTGTTCACAATTAACACATTTGACACTTTCGAACTGCTTCCCTGCCCAGTTGAAATCAGTTACTATATGTTGTGGTTTTCCAAACCTTGTCAGCTTGCCATAAGCATCATCGACCCAGGTCTCCAGGATTCGATTGAGCGTCTTATCTCTGGCTGCCCTTTACGTCAGAACTTGACTATGCAATTTTTGACCGACGGTGCTAGACCGCCGTTGGTTTTGAATAACGTTACTAGATTAGAAGTTTTGAATGTGTATGTCGACAGGTATATGTATTTTCCAGGTATTCCCACTAGTATAAGAACCATTTCTTTCGCAATGATCCCTCTTGGCACTTGGGAGTCAAGATCATCATATGTTAGTAGTTTCTTCTGCCAGCTTCCACATATTGAGAGAATTGAGCTCAGAGCCACATTTTGGCAGGTCAGTTTCAACAGTTGGTTATTTTTCTTTTCCTCCCCTTTTATGTTTGTAATTTTTTTTTCCCCTTATGCTTTACTGCTTCAGCAAATTGGGCAAAAATACTCAATGAAAGTTTCACTTGTGTTTTAGTAGCCATTAGGCGTTAGCATCCATGAGCTATAAACACCGACTCTGTGAACTGTGTATCTTATGCGTGTGCATGGCAGTTTCGTGCATATGAACAGTAAAAAAAGAAATGGATTCTAAAACGTAAGTAAACCTTTCATTGGGTACTTTCGCCCAATTGTCCCTTACTGCTTTGGATTCTCATATTCTTTTGCTTATTCTCCTCACATAGAACTTGTTGCGCAATGGTGGAATCCCCAGGAAGCTCCCTTTAGTGCTTGTACGGTTGAGAACTGTCAAGTTTATTCTCCCACGGATAGCCCAGAATTATAGCAATGCAACAGCTTTGGCAATCTGCCTCCTTCACAGCACGCCTAGCTTGGAGAGTTTCGAGTTGATAGTGAGTACTTTCCCGCATACAAGATAACTGATTTAAATTTTCATGCCTTCTCAATATGGGTGATATTCGGCCTGCTTCTTCTTTGAATATGAAATTTTGCAATTGCTTCATTAGGTTGGTTCTGGAGATAGGTTTGAGGATCATGAGTTGGCGGAGGCTGATGAAGAGTGCAGGCATGAAGTGCTTCGAACTGTATTAATAAGCGGTGTAGCTGGACTGAAGATGGAACTTAAACTGATCAAATTTCTATTGGCCTGCAGTTCTGCTCTTGAAGCAATGCATGTTCATTATAGACATGAACTTGGTGCAAATCAAGTGATAAGAATTTCACAAGAGTTGTTACGGTTTCGCCGTGCTTCAGCAAAGGTGGAGGTGGAGTATATCCGTGCTCTAGCATGAGAAATCATGACTTCACTGGAAGCTGCGTTATGAGGAAATGTGCAAGCAGCTTTGTGAATGATCTCTCTATCCTATTTCAGTTTTAGTAGCCAAATACTTGGGAGTATAAGGTCTTGTTTGACCTTTTGGCGTTCATATAGTCCAGCTAACATAAAACTATCAGTTTAGATGTGTTCCTGTATTTTCTAGCTGTGATAGTGCATTGGTCCGTAAAAAAGGGTTAAGTTCAGTGATAAGCAACCGTTCCCCTAACCTGTGGTTCGACATCTGAAAGTATCAGGAAACAGCCAGTTGCAATTTGAACTGAAATGAACTTTTGTTTCAACACTAATTTAATTGGTTCTTGGATCTTCTTTTTCAGCCTGAGTTATATTAAATTAATTAGTGATACTATTCCTGGTAAGGATATCAAGTTGAACGATACCTTCTGCTTGTGCTTCACCAAAAGCACCCATGCACCAAAACAGTTTCAAGGTCATTTTATCATTCTTGTTGCAGGAGTAGATCCCGGTGCAACATTTACCCTTCCAGTTGCATGGCTCAATCTGGTGTGTTAATGATACAGCAGCATTTAGCAGGATCTTGCTATTCGTTTGGGTTGTGGCGTCACAGTTTGAATAGATCTGGGACTTCCATATACGTTTGATTGCCTTGTACTTCTAACATTGATGAATTTTTTTCTTAGGTGAGCATTCATGTGTACTCGGCAATTAACCGGACTTTACTTTCCCTGTTTGAGGTTTTGCACACTCACTCAAGATTTCGAACAAATCATGGGCATCGTTCGTATGCATCTTATGGCTCCTGATAAAAGTGAGTATCCATGCTTGACCTCTTCTTATGTTTCTGTCAGGGAGTAGAGTGCTGATTAGGAGCTCCAATTTCAAAAGGCCAAGAAAACCTGTAACCCTGGTGGTATGAAAAATAAAAAATGGGTTTCAATTAGATATTTCTGTGGATAATTTTTTTTCCAGCTTTTTTTTTCTTTTTTTTCTTTTTTGTGATTAAACTTCAGGAATATATTTTAGTTGGTGACTTCAGTAAAAGAGTTCTTTTATTTTCCCGAATTATTAGATCTATTTTGATATGTTGTGCAAAAATCTCTGGTTAAATTTTGTTTAGTACAGGACAAAGACTTGGATATCTAAAAGAATATCTTGGGCAACTAACATGAAATCTGCTAACTTGGTATGAGAAGAAATCCTGATAGCAGAGCACCAGCAAACAGCGTACCATTGCAGATGTCAGTGCAGCAACGATGACTGCGAAGCGAGATAGGATCAGCGCCTTGCCACAGGAGGTTATGCAGGACATTCTTGAACTCTTGCCTCTATAAGACGTAGTGAGAACCAGTATTCTGTCTGGAGAATGGAGGTCTAAGTGGAGACTCATCTCTCGACTCGTATTCACTGTTCTCCACGGTGATGACCATGATGCTGTAGTCAGTGTTCTCCTCGGTCATGGTGGCCCCATCGATGAGTTCAAGTTGTGCATGTCATCCTATGTCAGACCGGACATCAACTTGTGGATGCAGCATGCTTTGAATCATCAAGTTAAGAAATTGAGCTTGACTTACAATTCTGTGGCATCGCCGGCTCCTGTTGTGACTTCTCTCTTGTTCACGCATGTAGAGCTAACACATTTGTCTCTCTGGCGCTGGCTCCCGGCTCGTTCGGCATCGCCGGCTCCTGTTGTGACTTCTCTCTTGTTCACGCTTGTAGAGCTCTAACACATTTGTCTCTCTGGCACTGGCTCCCGGCTCGTTCGGAATTGCCTAAATGGTGTGGCTTTCCAAACCTAGCTAATCAGTCTTGGTATACGCCAGTTAACTGAAGTGAACATGGACCTGATTCAGCAACTGATCTCCGGCTGCCCGAAACTTCAATCGCTGAATCTCCATCTTACAATAGTTGGTAGTTCTGGACCGCTGGTTCTGGGTCACGCTTCAAGACTACAGCTTGTAGATTTGGAAATCAACAGGCATTTGCAATTTGATCGTCCGTCTACAAACATAAGAACCCTGTGTCCCGTGATGCCTCCAGTGGATGCAACGATGCCAAAGTTGGATGTGTCTGATTTCTTCAGTCGGCTTCCACATGTCGAGAAAATCGAACTCAGATGCTTGTCTATGCTGGTCAGTTTGCTAAAGCTTTGTTTCGGTTTTTCGCACCTTATATGTTGTTTCTGATTTGCATGATATTTTGCACTTCTTGTGTATGTAGAAAAATACAGGTTAGTGGAATCCCCGAGGAAGCTCCCCTTGGCGCTTGAACAACTGAAAACTGCGAAGATCCAAGATTAATGCAATCAGGGCACCTAAGAATTATTTAGATGCGGCAGCTTTGGCACTCTGCCTTGTCCGCAGTTCTCCTAAGTTGGAGAGCTTTGAGTTCACGGTGAGAGCTCTCTCTCTGCTTAAACTCTAGGTAACAATCGCGTTCTGCATTACATAAATACTTCCAACTAATTTGTCATTCGTTTTCTATTGACTATCGAGTTACTGACTATCGAGTTGTGGTTTCTCCACCGTCTTCAATGCGACAAGATGGCATTAACCGGTTTCCTCTTCAGTGTACTTATGACAAAGGAGTAGTTGAGTACGTGGAGTTGCCAGAGGCGGTCGAAGACTGCAGGCATGAACATCTTCGACGAGTGAAGATAGACGATATCGTGGGCCTAGAGATGGAACTTCAGTTAATCAGGTTTCTGTTGGCCTGTTGCACCGCACTTGAAACAATGCATATTGTTTGTAGATCTCCAATAGAGATAGAGAGTTGGAGATATCAAAGGAGTAGATAGATACGTTTTCGTCGTGCCTCACCAAAGGTGGAGATCGCTTACCATGTTCTGCAGAACAATATATGAAGAGGACCTGTAGAGCTGGGCGACGAGGAAAGGCGAAACCAACTTCAGAAATGATCTCTATCCCTGCTTCGATGTATCGTAGTTCACTGTGTTTTTCCTGCTTTGCTTCTAGATCTTTGAAGTTGTCAAGCTAACCAACTTGAAAAAAAATGTTTTCGAGCACGTATCGTAGTTCACTGTGTTTTTCCTGTTTTGCTTCTAGATCTTTGAAGTTGTCAAGCTAACCAACTTGAAAAATAGCGTTTTCGAGCTGAACTGGTGCATGTATAACAAAATTTTAGGTTAAACATGCTTTTGTTTTTATTCTAACTTCAATATGAAAATTGCCGGTGCCCACATAAAATATAAATGTAGTTTACACCAGCAAAATTATAGATACTTCCAAATCCACTGATATACATTAAATCAATGGTAATATTACAAAAAAACTGTAGATGTACATACATTAGTTTCAAGATTAATACAAGCCAATTATAAATACTTCCACGTCCTTCATTTCTCCGGTACCCTGGTTTCCGTTTCTCTCTTTTCGCTATTGAGATACTTCAATACAACTGCAAAGGTTAATCAACCATGGGACTACAATTTTTAAAACATGATAATCTAGCCCAAAAATATAGGTGCCAAACTCCGCTGAAGGTAATTCGTCGCAGCAATCTTGCTCTACCGATCTCAGCTTTCTGACAAGCAACATCTTACGGTGTGTGTGGCGTGAAATCAGTAACCCACTGGTTAACTAACAAGACGAACGATTAGATGAACAAGAGAGGCTATCACAAATCCAAGTATGCCGCCAGCAACAACCTGTGATCAAATATGAAGGTTCATAATAAAGGGATTATAGAAACCAGCAACTCAACTTTCATGTGTTGCCTTATAAAGAACAAACCGAAGCACTTGCTTCTTTCAAAACAATGAAAATGAAAGAGTTTCACGAATGTTTACTTAAGCAACTTCACGCCAGGAAAAGAGATGCACAAGAACCTAATTATTCAAGAAGAATGTGGGTGTTATCCCTGTCATTTTTTTATTTTTATTTTTTTGCAAACAGATGCTTTTCCTTTTGTGGATAAAAGGGTTAAATTAAACTGTTTCAGGGACTACAGATTAATAGTTACGGCTACTTGACTTGTGACAATGGTCTTACAACCATTATGCCGATTCACTGAATCCAGTTTTAACTAACAAAAAGTTTCGATATGATTACTCCAATAAAAAAAAAGTTCTGATGAGAGGAAAGATTGAGGATACAATCTAGGTTTTCACATACCTGCAGAGGAGTGTGCCCCAGTAGTTCACGCAATGGTCTACTTTCAGATAGAGGATGCTCCGCAGGAAGTTCATATACTATCTGGTTCAACACCTGCAGAAGGAAAGTGTCAACACCTTGAAAACTTTCTTCTTTATACAAGTTCTTTCAAAAGATGCCATCAAGGTTCTTCTAGATAAACTTTTGAACCATTTCAGCTTGTTCAGAACACTTGAGCAATGATGGACAAGTGCGAAAGCTTATGGTTAGCATTTTTAGAGGCATGACTAAATAAGCACAAAAGACACTTCTACGCATTTCAGAAATCTTAATTCTAACACTAGAGTCTTAACATAGCAGGAACCAGGAGGTGCCTTCTGAATATCATACCTCAGCTTGGCGACCAGCTTGTAATCTTACGCCAGTAGCATCATACATCACCTGCCAACAAAGTATATCAAAGCAATCAAGGTTTTATCCCAAAAATGGAAATAATTAATGACTGTTCACATCAAGACTACACTCTAGCGACCACTCGCAGAATTCAGGAGGCATGAAGAAAGATAAGAGTCCATGAACGAATTCACTAAGGACCCAAACCAAAACAAAAAAACATTGATTTAAGAGGCAGACATACAACTGAAGCTAGGATAACCGAAGCTGCAAACAAGGATCCTCCAAGGCCATCGTGAAATCCAACACCAACAGCAAGAGCAGTTACGGTTGCAGCATGGGATGATGGCATTCCCCCTGAGCCAACTAGCTGCTTGAGATCCCATCTTCTTTCCTTGTACCTTAAATATATCACAAACTTTAACCCTTTACAAATATACTAGGTCATGAGCGAATCACATAACAACATACCAACAAAGTTCAAAATAACAATGAACAGTCCCCGCAAGTGAAGAAACGTCCAACAGAAATAGAAACCAAAAGAAGTAACAATCAAACTATGTAAAGTTGCATTGAACATGGTGGCATAAATTCTAGTTAGTTCCAACACACCCACGAAACTCATCACGCCTGTCATTCTTTCATCCCAAACTACCCCTCTAAAATTGTCAGATATACATTTCTGAGCCTTCTACCTTCGGTTTGGTCTTTTCATGGAATTGGTTCCTCAACAACCATCTACAAAAATCCGACATGTGATTCTTCTCACCATACCCGTCTTCCAGTCTTGCCAATACCCACCTACACGAACTTCCCCATTTTTCATCAACGTTTGCGTAACCGAGTCGAGCTCCGATTAAATTGACCTAATTTCAAGTAATCATATGGAACAACAATAGAAACTCAGTTCCAACATGTAAACTCAATTACGCAAACATCATATTTCGATGCACACAAGCTACATTCGAATATGAAACCCTAATCGATGGCATCACTCATCATTTACCATGTGGTGAAGAGCTTGATGGATTGAGCGATGGCGAAAGCCAACACGGCCGAAATCAGAGGAAAATTGGTGAAGATCGAATCCGACGAAGACGACGATGTCGTAGCCATCGCAGATCCCGACGCCTCCTCGTTCATCCAAATCAAAAACCCTACCAAGAAAAATAGTCGACTGTCTAACTCGATTTGGTGCTTGCAAAGCTAAAAAAGCAACAAGAACAACGAATATATTCGATGTCGTGTACGATTCTGCGATTGTAATTGATTCGATTAAAGATTCTGATGTTTTGGGGATCGACGTTGTTGTACTCTCAAAGAATTTTGTTGGGTGGAGTGTTTTTTATTTCTCTTGCCTTGGCGGCGAAGCCAACTACCAGTCCTCTCTCTGCCGTGACTCCTTGTTTCAGGTGAATATGCCCGGTTGGTACAACCCTCTGCTTAAGGATATTCCATGCTCGTGGGATTTTGGTTGAGATTATATTTAATGATAACAAATAAAAAAAATTATGTGTTATGATATAGATATGTATAATAATTAATAAATAATTAAAATTAAGTTTAATTTTGAGTCATATGAAATGTTATATTTATAATTTGAAATCAGAATAGAACTGAGTTAAAACTGATTTTATATTTAAAACCAAATATAAATGTGTTTTTTCTTATCACATCATTAAATATATTTATTTTTTAAATTTTTCTCATTTTTAGAAAATTTTAAAAATTATATAATTATTTAATGAATGAAAAAATACACAAAAATATACTTGAAAAAATAAAAAATTATCATTTGATTATTTTTTTCACCTTATTTATTATTTCATCACATCCTATTTTTTTCACTTACCAATCAATCACCTAAAATCTAAAAATCCAACTTTATCCTCATAACTAAAAAAATACCACCTCCGATCAAATTACAATGATAACAAACATCCTCAAAAACTCTAACTAACATTCGAAACCAGTACGTTGTTAGAGTCGACGACAGTACGTCATCGTCGGAGTCACAGTGCTTCCCCGTTAAATCCTAAAAACAAAACAATCAACGTCCATTGATCGTCACCGCTAACCTTCGTCGCACAACCTTCGTACTGTCAGGTCGGAGCGGACAGTGCTCTCCCCTCACTTTTTTTCCTCACGCAATCACGAACAGCAAAGACACGATCCATCCTCTTTTCCTCACGCAGCCACGAACAGCAAAACACGATTCACACAAATCTGATCTCGTTTCACACAAATCTGATCTCCCTTCACGCCTCCTCGTTCACGATTTGTGTAACGCCACGATATTTTCTATTAATTTTGGATGCGTGACGTCACTGCCGCTACAGATATTCATCCATAGCAAGGCAAATTGTGTAAAGAGTCTACAACAGGTAATAAAAGGAAGCATAAACCGTCCATTATTACATAACCATACAATCCATAGTACATGTTAATATAGTCCAAGTCCGTGATCAAATCGGATATATACAAGCATCCGTTATTACAATAAACATTGTCTGACCCTAAGGTTCAGTTATTACACAACCAGATTCTCATTACAGAAAACAGGAGTGACTCATCATCAGCCAACGTCTATTCCGAAGCTTCACCATCCCCATCAGTACCTAACCACAAAGCAAACAACACCAAAGACAAAAGGAAACCCGTGAGCAAGGAATCGCTCAGTAAACC
>JAOVYX010002752.1:0-11523 GCA_035668315.1 Drosera spatulata
GTTAGTTTAGTTGGACATTTACGATTTTCCTGTGGGTTCGACCCTTACTTCCACTACTGCATTAATTCTATATTTATAGAGTGAAATTAAGTGCTCATAAATATTAATTTGACATGTAAACGACAGCACGCATCACCACTTGAGCAATCGTTTCGTCGAGGGTGTCGACGAGTTTGTTGACGCTGTTATTCAACACGACGAAAGTTGTTTTCCAAGACATTTGAGATGTCCTTGTAAGAATTGCAAGAATCCTAGATTTCAAACAGTTGATACTTTGAGAATTCATCTTCTCAGTATGTGTTTCACAAAAAATTATTTTGTTTGGGTTTATCATGGGGAAGCATGGGGACAAAATTTTCATGTAGAAGTCAGTGGACCATCTAATTTGTTCCGACTAGAAGTAGGAGGACCGTCGAATGTGGTTCAGCATCCTCATAATTATGAGGATGTGTTGGATGATGCATTCCCGACTAAATATTATGAAGAAATTGAGGCTCTAGAGGAAAGATTGTATGATGATGGTCTGCCACCTGAATCCACACATTATTTTAATATGATGGATGCCTCTCAGTCTTCTTTGTATGATGGGGCCAGTATGTCACTCTTAGCCGTTGCTTCCCAGCTTTTGACTCTAAAATGCGAATATAACCTTCCTTATAAAGCGGTTGGCGGAATCTGCAAGTTGTTGAAGTATGTGTGCCCACCCATAATACCATGAAGGAAGGGATGTATGACATCAAGTCTCTTATGAAAGGCCTTTATCTTCTTGTGCGTAAGATTGATTGTTGTCCGAATGGTTGCACGCTTTTCTACAAAGATTCTACGCAGTTGGTAATATGCTCTACATGTAATGCAAACCATTACAAGGAGAAGAGATGTTCCAAGAAGCGGTCGAGTGTCTCTATGTTTCTGTGCTTCGATATTTTCTGATAACTCAGAGGCTGCAGGAATTGTACGCCAACAGTCGTACTAGCGAGGCCATGTCTTGGCGTTCCACTTCTCGTAGATCTGGTGGCATCATGGCACAACCTTCAGACAACGAGGCCTGGAGACATTGGGATCGTACTTTTCCATCCTTGGCGACCGAGGCAAGCAAAGTTCATTTGGGATTTCGCAGTAATGGATTTGCACGGTTCGGATAGTCAGGGAAGGAGTATTCTTGTTGGCCTGTCATACTCACACCGTACAATCTTCCCCCCGATATGTGCATGAAGAGACCTTATCTGCTATTGAAAATGATCATACCTGGACCAAAGAGCCCAAAAGGAAACCTGGATATTTATTTGCAGCCCTTGATAGAGGAGCTGCATATGCGGTGGGAAATTAGGGCACCTACATATGATGTTCACAAACGTCAAACTTTCAACATGAGGGCATCTTTGCTATTGACTATCAGTGATTTTCCTGCATATGCTATGTGATGTGGTTGGAGCACAGCCGGTCGATTGGCCTGTCCTTATTGCATGGGAAATACAAAGTCCTTTCACGTTAAGAATGGACGAAAGCATTCGTGGTTTGACAGTCATCGACGATTTTTGCCCATGCATCATCCTTTCAGGAGCAATAAAAGTGGCATTTTCAAGAAAAAGACAGAGTGGGACCTGCCCGTCGAGATTCTTAGTGGAGATAAGATTCTTCATAGGGTTTAACACATTCCTACCACTCAAGATCGATTGGTCTATGACTTACCGACTTCTCCAGTTGGTTTGCACATGATTCACAATTGAAACAAGAAGAGCATATTCTGAGAACTTCCTTATTGGAAGTCTTTTCTAATCCGTCATAATCTAGATGTCATGTATATTGAGAAGAACGTGTTTGATAATGTGTTCATCACAGTGATGGATATGATGGGGAAGCTGAAAGACAATGAAAAATCAAAAAGAGATTTGGCTTTGTATTACAATGGATCCAAACTCCACGTTTTGAAGAGTGTTTGTGCAAATGGCAAGACTCAGTTTTTTATTCCGAAAGCTCATTTTTTTTTTCTTGGAGAAAAACCAAAGAAAATTGCTATGTGAATGGGTTAAGAAATTACAATTTCCAGATGAATATGCATCCAACCTTCGTCGATGTGTCCGTGAGTCTGAGTGGCAGCTCAGAGGCATGAAAACTCATGACTGCCACATTTTTATGCAAAGATTGCTAGCCGTTGCATTCAGAGAGTTGTTGCCGAAGAATGTATGGAAATTTTTCACAGAGTTGAGTCAGTTTTTCAAGGACTTGTGCTCAAATTATATATCTCGCGAGGACATGGCGTGTTTGGAGATATTTATCCCTGAAATTATTTGTAAGTTAGAACGACTGCTATCCAAGTTTCTTCAATTCCATTTACTACATTTTTTGTTTATACTTGTTATTTACAGTAAGTAAAAAATTTCCTTAATACTCATAATATTTGTAATTCGTTTGTTTCTAGGAGAACGCTTTGAAGAGAAGGGTCTTGGGCTCTGAGATATTAATTCAGACTCATAAGAAGTCTGATGCCCCGTGCGTGGTAGAGACCATTCAGGCAGGGAAGTCTATAGCGAATATTCCGTTAATTGACGAGCCAGCGACAGAGCCTCGGGTAATTTAACTTTTGTTCCTTATTTTTTAAATTATATTACTAGTAT
Source organism: Drosera spatulata (assembly GCA_035668315.1). Classification (NCBI taxonomy): domain Eukaryota; kingdom Viridiplantae; phylum Streptophyta; class Magnoliopsida; order Caryophyllales; family Droseraceae; genus Drosera; species Drosera spatulata. The sequence continues at coordinate 2,616 of JAOVYX010002752.1, forward strand.
TTTTCGTATGACTAATACATTAACAATATGTAATGTAGGATTCACATTTTGAGCTTCTCAATCAGTGGCTTGAGTCGCAGGTGTATGAGTCTTCTGATCCTGAGGTTACGTAGCAGCAGTTTCAGGATGTCGCTGATCGGACTTTCTGGGAGGTTTCTCGAACCGACAACAGAAGCAATTCCTGTATTTACATGTATTTTTTTTCTTTAATTCCGTCGCTACACATTACAGAACAATGACTTCAATTTAGCGACGGAATTCTATCGCTACTGTAAAATGTAAGATTTAGCGACGGTTTTTGGTCGCGATATTAAGTTAAACAAGCATTGTATATTTGCGATGGAATTCCATCGTTGTATTTTACAGTTTACGTTAGCGACGAAATTGCACAACGCTATGGCGTTCTGCACACCTACAATCTGGAGGTGGAGCAGAAGAGACAGATAGATGAAGCCAGGAAAAAGACACTGGCATTCAAAGCTCAGGAGAGGATCCTGAAGACTATGGCGGGAGAGGAGAGTTATAGCACCTCGTCTACGAGCGACAAAAGCATTATTGAAGAACTAGCACTCAGGGAAAGGAAATTCAGAAAGCTCTTCAAGAAGAATAATATGAAGAAACTAAGTGCCAGCAAAACTAAAGAAGCAGACAAATATGTCTACTACAACTGTGACAAACTAGGGCACTTTGTTGCACAGTGCAGACGAACGCCACAGGACTCGTCTGCACACAAGAAGAAGAAGGACCCAAACATAGCCTTCAACAAGAATGAAAAGGCAAAAGTCTATGCTGCAAAGACTTGGAGTGACACAGACTCAGATGAAGAAGAAACGATCTCAAATGTTCAACTGTGTCTCATGGCCTGGTCTGATGAAGGTGAAAAGGTATTTGACTTCTCCGAATCTGATGCGTCAAATGAGGAACTGAAAGAGGCTCTTCAAGAGGCCTCTGAAAGCTTTATTGCTCTCTCAAGAGAGAATAAAGAGAACGTTGAGTTGATTGCAAATCTCAAAGAGAATTACAACCTTGCCTATTAAGAAGTTAACGACTTACAAAGTCAGTTAAATATTGTAGACAACAAACTTAGTAAATCAAAAGAGAAAGACAAAGTTCTCTCTGAAATGGTGGACACACTCACCAAGAAAATTTCTGAGCTCCAAGCCCAAGTAGATGAGTGGAATGGGAAATCACTGGATCTGCAAAAAGCATTGATCACAGGACAATGTCCATGGGGTAGGTCTGGGCTTGGGTACAAGAGTTGGCTAAGTGAACAGGCTCACCTAGATGTAACCAACTCATCTAAAACAAGGATCGATGAGACAAAGAATGTCTCTAATAGAGTCTTGCAGAAGGGTGAGATGTCTGCAACCAAATTGCAGACCAGTAAGTTCTCTACTGCGTAACCTGTAAAAGTTGACTCGTCTGCAAAGACTATGGAGAAGAGGAATCCCTCTACTGAAAAAGACAAGAAACCCCCTGACGCGCATATTGTCAAATGAAATGAGTATTTAACTCGTTATCTAACTGAAAGGAGATTTAGGAAATCTTAATTTGCACCAAATTACTCTGTATGGAATAGGGGTTCTCTTTGTGTGCTAAAGAGACCATACAGACAACACTGCTGCATGTGCAGTATGCGGCAAAGTGGATGACAACATCCAAGCAGATGACCTAAGGATAAACCAAAGGTCTACTGCTACAGTTGCGGCAAGCCCAGCCACAAAAGCCTCTCAGTATTCGGTACCACACAAGAAACCTATTCGAGTGTGGACACCTAAGACTAACAAATGAGGACCCATGTTCATGGGTACCACGTACAAATGCTGCATATACGATTGCAAGAAATACAGGATCAAGCACGGTATCTGGATAGTGGTTGCTCAGGGCACATGACGGGGAACAAGAAAATATTGCAAGATTACAGAAAAGAAGAAGGTCCCCTAGTCATGTTTGGTGGCGGCAAAGTAGGTAAAATTAAAGGTTATGAAACCCTTGGTATAGGTTCCTCAATCTTTAGGAATGTTGCTTCTGTTAAAGGGCTTGAACATAATTTACTTTCCATTAGTCAACTATGTGATAAGAACTACAAAGTGGCTTTTACTAATGACACTTGTAGAGTCATAGATAAAGAGTCTTAAGAAGTCAAACTGATAGATAGATCAGAAAACATCTATGCAGTAGACTTCAACTTATCACAGTCTGCACAAGTCACATGCTTTTACACTAAAAATGCAGATGGCAAAAATTGGCTATGGCATAAAACATCTAAACTTTAAAGCAATGGCAAAATTATCCTCAGATAACTTAGTAAGGGGTCTTCCTCAAATTAAGTTCAAGAAGGATAAACTATGCACGCCTTGTCAAGAAGGAAAGCAGACTAGGGCATGTTTCAAACTAGTGAATCAAACAGAAATCACAAGAGTTCTTGAACTACTACACATGGACCTGTTCGGACCAGTAGAAGTAGAGAGCTTGAACAGGAAGAGATATACACTAGTAATCGTAGACGATAACTCGAGATATACTTGGGTAATTTTCTTACACAAGAAGAGTGAAACTTGTAGTCTGCTAACTAGGTTCCTCAGACAAGTGCAAAATGAAAAGAGTTTGGATGTGGTAACAATTAGGTTTGATCATGGCACAGAATTTGATCAATCAAGAGTTGACAAATACTGTGATGATCATGGCATCAAGCACAACTTCTCTGCACCTAGAACACCACAACAAAATGGTGTTGCAGAAAGGAAAAACAGAACCCTCATTGAGGCAGCCAGGACAATGCTCTCTGATGCAGACCTTTCAAAGAGCTTTTGGGTTGAACCAGTAAACACCGCTTGTTATGTGTAAAATAGATGCCTCATTAATAAACAACATAACAAAACACCATATGAAATATGGAAAGGAAAAACACCAATCGTCAAGTACATTCATGCATTTGTGTGTAAATGCTATGTTCACAACAATGATAGGATGCACTTAGGGAAATTTGACCCTAAGACAAGTGAAGGAATATTTCTAGGATATTCCACATGCAGTAAAGCTTTCAGAGTATTCAACAAGGAGACACAAACTGTAGAAGGGTCGTTTCAAGTTTCTATTGATGAATCTGTGTCATCTATACGTACTGTTGATGTTCTTGATGAGGAATGTGCATGTATAGATGATGAACAGGATACAGACGAGGAAAGTGACCCTACAGTAAAGATAGAGTCGTCTGCAGTCCCTGAAGACAAAGAAGATGCAGCAGACCCATAGCAAGATACAACAGAGCAAAAACTGGAAGAAATTTCCTTTGACTAGCATGAGAACAAAGGCAGATGGATCAAGGCACACACTGAGAGAGACATAATAGGGGACAAGGATGCTCCAGTGAAGACGAGGAGGGCAACCACAAAGGAATGCCTGTCTGCTTGCTTTATTTCAGAAATGGAGCCTAAAATAATTAATCAAGCTCTCAGTGATCCTAACTGGATAGATGCCATGCAAGAAGAACTAAATGAGTTCAAAAGAAATCAAGTATGGTATCTTGTGCCAAAACCAAAGGACTATCCAGTTGTTGGTTGCAAGTGGGTCTTCGGGAACAAATCTGATGAAAATGGAATAATCATCAGAAAAAAGGCTGGATTGGTGACCAAAGGGTACTTTCAAGAAGAAGGGATCAACTTTGACGAGACCTATGCCCCAGTTACAGAATTAGAAGCCATAAGAATGTTCCTAGCATATACTACATGTGAAGACTTCAAGCTCTTCAAAATGGTTGTCAAAAGCGCTTTCCTCAATGGAAAGCTACAGGAGGAAGTTTATGTCAAGCATCCTCCTGGATTTGAAAACTTTGAACATCCAAATTATGTGTATAGGTTAGACAAAGGCCTTTATGGCTTGAAACAAGCTCCGAGAGCGTTGTATGAAACTCTTTCTACCTTTCTTTCTAATAATGGATTTCAAAGAGGAAAGGTAGATACCACACTGTTTCTTGAGAAACATAAGGAGCACACACTATTAATGTAAATATACGTACATGACATCATCTTTGGTTGCCCTAACAGCAAACTATGCGAAAAGTTTGCTGCAGTAATGAAATCCAAATTCCAAATGAGTCTCATGGGTGAACTAAAATATTTTCTAGGTCAGCAAGTGAAATAGTTAAGTAAAGGAATATTTATAAATCAATCAAAATACTTAACAAACATAATTAAAACGTTTGGCCTAGAAAACTCAACTCAAATGAAAAACCCCATGAGCTCTACTGCTAAAATTGACAAAGACGAAAAGGGAAAGTATAGATCATACATTATATAGAGGTATAATAGGATCTTTACTTTACCCTACTGCAAGTAGGACAGACATCCAGTACTCAGTATGTGTTTGTGCCAGGTATCAATCTGATCCCAAAGAGTCCCACTATATTGCAGTTAAGAGAATCCTGAGATATCTCGAAGGAACTCCTAACCTGGGTATATGGTATCCAAAGGACTCAGATTTCGCACTAACTGGATATTCAGATGCAGACTTTGTAGGTTGCATGGTTGACAGAAAAAGCACAAGTGGAACATGTCAATTTTTGGGTGCAAGGCTGATTTCTTGGTTCAGCAAGAAGTAAACCACTGTCTCAACCTCCACTGCTGAAGCAGAATACATAGCTGTAGGAAGCTATGCTGCACAAGTACTATGGATGAGGTCTCAACTTGCAGATTATGGACTTAAGTTTTCTAAAACAAACATATTTTGTGACAATACGTCTGCAATGACTATTTCTGAAAATCCTGTTTTTCGCTCGAGGACCAAGCACATTGATCTCAGATATCACCTTATTAGAGATCATGTGCAGAAAGGTCACATAAAGTTGGAATACATTCCAACTGAAAAACAAATTGCAGACATCTTTACAAAACCCTTAGATGAAAATAAATTTATCATGTTCAGAGGAGAGCTGGGCATGATAGATATAAATAAGTGAAATGGCCATGTATACTGCTCTATTGCAGGTGTAGATGCAGACGAGCAGGATTTTTTTAAATGGGTTAAATGTTTTCAAAGAGTACAGACGAGCAACTTCGCTCAACTGCTCTACTGCATATGTAAATGCAGATGAGCAGACCACCTGCAACACACTCAATGTTTTTCAAGTGATGTAGACGAGTGACTTCTCTCTACTACTCTACTGCACAAGCCATGCAGCCCAGAGACAGGTGTCACTCTACTGCTACTATTTTTGGAAAGAAACAGTTTTCATGATTATCTCCTTCATTTTCACAACGGACGGATTAATTCTGGAAACTGTGTAATGGTTACTTTTTGATTTCAAACAGTTAAAATCAACAGTGACTATAAAAGGAGAGAGCACTGTTACAAAATCACTTTACATTTTTTTTTCTCTCTCGCTCTCTCAAGTGATCAGCAAACCCTAATTCTCACAATTTTCTTTTGGTCGCTCTCAAACTCTCCACTCAATTTCTTCTCTGAAAATCTTTGAAAAATCAAAATTTTCAAACAAAAATGGCCGAAAAACCCCCTTCTTCAACACCCTCAAAATCATCAAAGCCACAAGTGAGCTCGACAAAGAAAGATTTACAAACAGGAGTGGTTGTTGATTTTGAGACTCTCACACACGAGTCTGACGAGGTCAGAGAAGTACGAGAATCTATCCAAGAAGCCGGACTGAAGTACTTGTACGAGACCACTAGCCACATCTTTGACAAAGAAGTTAAGGATCTGATTGAAAAGGCTAGGGTTTCAAGGAATCTTCAAGAAATCAGCTACAATCACAAGAAGACGGTGATTCAAATCACCATAGATGACATGGCTCGCATATTTAGACTGCAAAATGATGGCTCAAGGATAATACCCGCAAGCGTCATCACTGATGTACGATTGGCTATGCTTAGGACGGAACATCAGCAAGAAGGAATAAGAACGTTGATGAAGTTCTTTGCCAATGAACACAAATTCCTTGCTAACGTGGTCAAGAAGGCCATGATGTCAAGGGAGTTCTCGAAGGACCATATCACACAAGATCAGCAAGAGATCATGTGTGCAATTTTAATGAAACATCAAGTGAACTAGGCTAGCTTGATGATGTATCAACTAGCCAGTGTAGTAGAGGCCAGACAGCCTCTCTACGGCAGGCTACTGAGCATCATTCTGAAAGACAAATTAAAGCTGTCGGACGCACAGGAAAGGCCTTGGACAGTGTGAAAGCAGATCGCCACCAAGAAGATTGGCAAATTACGGGCAAATTTGAGAGAAGCAAGGAAGGTTCTAGTAACGCAACCACCTCCACCACAACCCAAGGCTGCAGCACAATCTGTAGTGCAGCAGAGAACTGAAAAGTCCAAAAAGAAGATCTTTCCTAAGGCTCCCAAGCCTCTAAAGAGGAAATTGATACTGTAATCCTCTGAAGAATTAGAAGAAGCAGCTCAGAAGAGGGCAATTGAAGTAGAAATAGAGTCTGCAGACTGGAAGAAGAAATACAAACGTGCAGACCACTATTGCCCTTGCTATTGTACAGATGGGCTCTGCACTTGCAGTAGTGTAGACGAGCGAAGCTCCAGCTGCAGCAGTGCAGACGAGGGAAGATCTAGCTGCAGCAGTGCAAACAGCTGAACAAGATTCAGGCCCGTAGATGAGGAAAGAAGGTGCAAACAAGCGGCAGACTGAGGAAACTATAGAACAACATATGATAAAGATGAGCTGGAGATCATTCAAGTAAGGACAGCATGAAGAAGAACAAGAAGAAGAAGAAACACCTGAACAAAAGAAGAGATTTGAAGAGGCGCTTCAATACGCTGAGAAGCTAAGAAGGAAGGCCAAAGAACTCAGAATATAGACTGATGTTCTCTTGGAAAGCCTCAGAAGGAGGCAATGCTGCAGGAGTTTGCTCAACAACACAAACTCAGAAGAAGAAGAACTGTCAGAAACAGCACACTCGAGCCAACTCACACAGACAAATGTGAAGAGCAAGCTGGGGATGAGCTTGCAGAAGAATGGAGGAAAATGGATGAAGCTCTTGAAGCGGATATAGAAAAGATCCACAAAGAAGCTGCAATACACAGAGTCACTGAACAGACAACTCTACATAAGATTGCTTCTCAGGCCAGACTACAAAAGAGACCAGCCCCTACTCTATGACAAGCTGCTCCTTGGAAGAAAAGAAAAACCTCCAAGAGTAGCAGGCTAAAGTTGATTCCCTCAGGCCCTCTGCAGCTATTCATCGTTCATCCAGACAGATCCCAAACACTAATACGGGACATCTTTGGAATGACTGAAGGAGAGGTCGAGCAGATGGTTCTACTGCAGCAGCAGGCGGCTTAGACAAAGAACCGGTTGAAAGAGCCTTACATTCTCTTTAGTGGAGTATTGGAATGGTAAGGACTCTACAATGAAGACAGGAAGGCACAGACAAGCTCAACTGCATCAAGTTGAGTTTGTCCACTCTGAAGAAGTCAGGATAGAAGTCAAAAGAATAATTGACAAACATGTTCGAGCTGCGACCCTTGAAGTCCAGGAGTACCTCTCCAGACAAGAAGTGGGGAGATCACCATCCCCAGGAGGTGATAATGATGGCGATGATGAAGATCAAGGAGGAGACAACCACATTGATGAGAAAATCAATGACGAAGTAGCTAGAGAAGGAGTTTCTCAGCCAATGCAGAAGTCTACCTCAGTGCAGACCAGCACAGCTGAACCAACTGCAGTAGAGGTAGAAGACCTCACTGTTGAGACACCTACGAACAAGGCAGAAATACAGACAGCCCCATCCACTATAGTAGAGAACAGCACAGAAAAGGAGCAGACCACTCCAGCGTCTGAAGACGAGCAGACGAGCTTAGTCCCTACAGCAGAGAAAGCACATGCAGACGAGTAGACGAGCAGCTGAGCTAACTACAACTATCCCTGCAGACGAGCCCATGCATGCAGTTGAGTAACCCCCTCAACCTTCACTTACACAACTGATGCTAGACATGGAAGAATTGCAAATCCCTGAGGTTGAAGAGCAGACTGCAAAAAGAAAGTACTTCGAAGGAAATGACCCATTCAACACTCAGAAGACATCTGCTAGAAGACAGTCCCTTAGTTCATAAAGAAACAAGTCAACCAAGGGAAGTCTCACCAATCCACATTCAATTCACTCCACAATCTTCATTTGGATTGCAGCAAACCACTGAAGACCTCCCTTCAGTTGGATTTGCTCAAGGGCTATTGCATAGAGCCACTATAAACATCCCAATGACTCCCCAAACAGCACTACGGAGTCTGAAGTTAGGGATGGAAAGTGTAAAGCTCCCGCCCCACTTGGTGACACCAGCATCAGGCAGAACCAGGTCTGCAACTAGGAAAAAGCAGACCGATAAAACTCAAGAAGCATCTCCATCAAGTATTGACACAAATTTGCAGAGGATGGATCAGAACCTCTATGAAATCAGGCAATGGACAACGGATGCTCTCAGAGAAGTGATTGATTTACTACAGAAGACAGTAGCTGAGATAGCAGATGAGAAGGACCAAAGGGAGCACTACTTTGATGTCTTATATGGTCTACTTCAAATAGTGACAAGGCAAACCAAGAAAACCACAGGAATCAGTCTGCAACACTATCTGCGAACTACCGCCAATTACAACAAACTGCATACTCCTTAAGCTGCCAGATTCAAAGACTACAGAAGACCATACAAGACACACAAACTCAACTACAGGGCCACATGCTTAGCAATGACAAGAGACTTGCTCTCTTGGAATCAAGAGTGGACGCAACCTTAAGGAGAGCCACAACTGCACAAAACAACATAGCAGCCGAGCTCGTGGCACTCAACGAAGTTATCGAAGACCTTATGATGTGTATGAAATCACACATCATTTCATCATTCTAAACGTTTGTTTTTATTCCCTTTACATTGTCTAAATTGTATTT
>JAOVYX010002753.1:0-11523 GCA_035668315.1 Drosera spatulata
TTTCAAGGCTTCTTTCGTTGTTTCTTGTATTTTCAAGTTATTTGAGGATGTTTTGTGGTGTTTTTGGCCATTTCATGTGGTCTTGAGTGTTTTAAGGTCACCTCAAAAACCCTCATCTGTCGCCGTCGCCCCCGCCCTCAAATTCACCTCTCGATCCCATAATCTATTTCCCATATCACATTTACTGTCGCCCAATAGTCGAACAATACGAATCCACCGTCGAAGTTCACCGAATCATATAAGAACGGATTCTACAACCACCCTATTTTCCAAACCAAACTTGTCGGCTTGTTCTGCAACTTCAATTCCCTCGACGATGCGACACGGGTTTTCGAGCCCATCGAGGAGAAACTAGATGCTCTTTTATTACGCTCAAAGGGTATGTTCATGTGGGGAGATAGGATGATGGGTTTGACTTGTTTTGTAGGATGAAGAGGGATGGAGTGGAGATAATGGGGTATTATTATTCGAATATGTTAAAGGCTTGTGGGGAGGGATATGAGCTGAAGAGGGGTAAGAAGATTCACGGGAGCTCGGTTGTTAATGGATATATGGCTTCGAATTGGTTGTCATGACCTGTGCCGAAATGCGGGCGTGTCGAGAATGTCTATATAAGGTGTTCGATAGAATGTCTATGAAGGATTCGATCGCTTGGAATGCGATCCTTGGGTCAAGGATGTTTGTGTTCGATATAATGCCTGTGAAGGATTCGATCGCTTGGAATGAGATCATTACGAGGTACACTCAGAATGAGTACGTGAAGGTTACGTTGGAGTTGATTATCGGGATGCAATCGGTAACTCCCATGCCCCAACTTTGTAAATCATGACGAAAATATCTACTTGTGTTATCCCTTTTCTAAAAGGATTCCATGTGTCATTGGCACTTTGACAGGGACGTGATTTAGCTGTTGTCGTCTTCCAGCATCATTGCAAATATGAATGGCCGAGATAACATCTACATGAAAGTTTGACTATTTTTTATGGGAGTTTTACAAATAATCATCTCAAATCTTAGAAATTTATAAAAAAAAATATATAAAATCTTCTAATTTACATAAACACTATCCAAATCATATGAAATTTATATAATACTTGTTGTCGTTAGTGAAGCCATCGATTTTAATAATTTTTGACATTTTTCCCTTTTCCCTTGTTTAATATTGAGTGAATTACTTATTAGTCATTAAAACCTAAAATATTTATCAATTAATCATCGATTTCAATTCAATAAGAAAAGACAACAAATCATTCCTAAAATCAAACTAATAAGATTAAATTACAATTAATAAGTTAAGTGCAACTCATTGATAAATAAGTTTCAAAAATAAAACATATTAATAATTTATACTTTAATATTTTCATCTTTACATCCAAAATAATGATCATTATGGTTTGAGTGGTCGAATTAGAAAAATTTAGAAAGATAACTAAGATTTGAGAAACAAAAAAGTTGACGAAATTGAAGAAATAATGTGAAAACAATCGTGTTTGTACCAAAAACAGTGATGAGATCGTACAAATGAGAATCGTCGATCTAATTGATATTGATGATGGGATCGTCTGTCAATGACCAAAATCGAAGTAGGGAATCGTAGTAACTTTGTATTGAAAGTATGTGTATGTAAATATCGGATTGGGGGTTGTTCTCTGACCCCTCTCTATTTGTAGGCTTTACATTATGTTACTAAGATAACTTATCTTTTAGGAAATTATCTTTAGTATTTTAAGATAATTTTCAAGGTAACGGGTTTTATCTTTTGTATTGTCATTATCTTTTTTTTCATATCTGTACAATCCTATCTTTTCGACGAAGGCCGATATCCTTAGTTTTGTATTCATCAGTATGCCCTTAAGCTTCTTGGCCGAGTTGATGTAAGTCGGCCATGAAGGTTGCGTATCTTTTCGAAAAATCAACTCCTTATATTTTTTCCAGTTAAGAGTTCGTTTTCTTTTGGTCTATCATCTTGCATGTTCTTGTTTTCCCGTCAAATTCTTTGATTCCTTTTTGTCTCGAAACCATACGTCCATAAATGACTAGTCATGATGTTTCTCCTTCCTTTATTAATGTTTCCTTGATTGGACGTTTGGCGTTTTGTCTTGCCTCATGCTTGCTGACGTGGTTTATTTTCATCCTTTGGATGTGTTTTCATCGTGTGGTGGATGCTTGCTAGGGTTCTGAAATCCTTCGCCTCTTCTTATATATATGTGTGAGTCATTTTCTTATTTCTTTCTCTTTCTCCTTTGCTTTGGTTTCTGGGCATTCCTCTTCATCTCTTCCAGTCGTCCGACTTGGGTCTCGAGATCGTCCCCTTTGCTCTTCATCGCTTTCCTTGGCTCAGGTTTTCTTTTTAATATTTCGTCTTCGACCTTTCATTCTGTTATTTAGTATGTCGTTTGGAAATCCAACCCCTTTCGAGGCTTCTGCATCTAAACCCTTAGATTCCCAAGTTCCTTTAGATGATGATGCTTTGTTAGAAGTCAAACCCTTGGAAGCAATTCGGCCCTTTCCTCAAAACGTGCTAAGTAGTTTTTCTTACGTTACTGCCGAGGATTTAGATATGATTAGGTCCACCTTTGGGTTGCATCAATTCTACGACCTAGAACTTCATGGCTCTTTTCTCATCTGTCATGAATTTTCACTTCACCGATTTCTGATTTATACGAATATGGTGGAGGCCGGTTTCCAGTTTCCTATTCATGCCTTTCTTTCTTCTCTTTTTATCTGACTTAACATGACTCCTTCTATGCTCATTCCAAATTCGATCCGACTTGCTATCGGATTCTTTATGTATGCCAAGAAAATCGGTATTCTTGGATCCGATGTTTCTGTTAATCTTTTTCTCAAATGTTACAAGGTCTGTTACTCTTCCAACAAGGGTTGGTATTATTTTTCAACCCGTCCTGATCTTAAGTTTATCACACATATCCCCGACACCCTTAAACATTTTAAGACTTCTTTCTTTCTAGTTAACTCTACTTTTGGTTGGACTATTCCAACTCAATGGTCTTCCAACGTTAGTATCCAGTCGGCCCTGAAGATCCGTCTGGATAATACCGAGAAGGAAAACTTGAAAAAGTTCAAGGATTACCTGAGGAAGAATGGTCCTTCCGAGTTCTTTTTCTTGGTGACCACGGATAGTTTGTTGGATCATCAGTCAGTAAGTATTGTTTCTATTATCTTTTATCCGATTTTTGATTTTCTTGACTTGACATTTCTGTCTTCCTTCGCAGTTTCTCATACTCCACCGAATATGGTTCCTCGGTTGGATCAACTCTCTCGTCGTCTTGCTAAGAAGAAGAACAAACCAGTGCCATCTACTGCTGAGCCGGCTTCATCTTCTCAAGCCCCTGCTAAGGGGGCTAAGTCGGCTAGTGAGCCTGTCATTGCTCCGAGCGCCAAACCACCGATAATCAATACGGAGGAGTCGAAAACTTGAAGTTCTGAAAAGAGACCCCGTACCCCTTCGCCGATGAGGGCTTCTCCCCTTCGCTCTGCCGCTGCTCCTTCTGAGGGAGTTATTTTCAAACCGATTTGCTCCGAGGTTAAGGGTGGAACCGTTGAGGAGGTGGATGGCTTGTCTTTCTTCAAGCCGACTTGGAAGGTGGACAGTCGAGCTTGGATTGAAGAGTAAGTTTATCCTGAAGTTAACTCTTCTTCCGTCTGATCGGGATATTCTGACCTACCCTTCTTTGGATGTGGATAACACGATGGAAAATGCTTGTCACGTCATGCATCAAGCTTTGAGCCATTTTGTGGGCTTAGAGAATCAATTCGAACTCACCACCGACGACCTGGAGTACTACAAGGTGAAGATTGCCGAGTTAGTGGATCTCAAAAAGTCACTAAAAGAAACGGATCTCGCCCTTAAGTCGGCCGAGGAGAAGAGGGATCAACTTCTCGTCGAGCTTCTCGTAAGGGATGAACAGCTTGCTTGTGAAAGCGAATCTGAGCTCTCTAGCCCAGGTTAAGGACAAGCTTGCTTGTGACTTTCACTCTCTTCAATCCAGTTTTGATACTCGGCTAGCTGAGGCCCTTCAATCTCGTATGGAAGAAGAAAGGTTGGCCGCGGTGAACAGCTTTAAAAAGTCATCTGAGTTCCAAGATGATGTGAACAAGGGTTATGACGATGGGACGGAAAATGCTTTCTTAAGAGTTTGCTCGTCTTATCAGGAAACATCCTGATTTGCCGGCCCTCCAATTTTCGATCTCCGAGATGGCAAGCTGCTCTCCAGATTGGGAAGGTCACCCTCCTCTCCAAGTTGCCGTAGTTGAGGATGCGAGGATTGAAGTCGAATTGGCAAAAGCTACTGCTGCCTTAGCCGGAACTTCAGATGTATAGTTGTTCGAACTTGGTTGTACTTTCTTCGTTTTTAACTAATTCCGAATCAAATGTTGTTCTCATTCAAACATGTGTCATGGCTGTTTTATCCAATTTGAGATTTGTCCGAACGAGTCAATCTTTGATTTGAACTATCCTCTTGGGATAGGGTCTATCGAGGTAGATCTTTGTTTGTATTATCCATTAAGGATAGGGCCTACCGAGGTAGCTCTTTGTTTATACTATCCATTAAGGATAAGGCCTATCGAGATAGGTTTTTGATTTATACTATCCGCTTAAGATAGGGCCTATCGAGGTAGGTCTTTGTTTATACTATCCGATAAGGGTAGGGCCTACCAAGATAGATCTTTGTTTATACCATCCGTTAAGGATAGGCCTACTGAGGTAGCTCTTTATTTATACTATCCGCTAAGGATAGGGCCTACCGAAATAGGTCTTTGTTTATACTATCCGCTAAGGATAGGGCCTATCGAGGTAAGTCTTTGTAAAGTACTTTATGTTTCTATGCAAAGAAAAAGAATGCATGTCTCATTATTTTCAAATTCAAGGACTTACATTATCATGGATAATAGTATTTCAAATCGTTCGCATTGAAGGTTCTTTCCATTTCTCCTCTCTAATCTGAGCTATCTTGTATGTTCTACGATCTAGCACTGTTTCTACTCTGGACGGTCCTTTCCATTTGTCAGCCAACTTTCCTCCTTCTTTTCGAGCTCTTAATTCAGCTTTTCGAAGGACTAAATCGTCAATTTTCAGATCTCTATGTCTTACTCTTTTATTAAAGTATCCTGTCATTCATTGTTGGAATGTTTTTTGTCGAATTGATGCTATCTCTCGTCGTTCTTCTAAAAAATCCAGTTCTTCTCGTATTCTGCCGTGGCTGACTTCTAACGAATAATTTTGGACTCCAATTATTGGTTCCCGGATTTCTATCGGTACTACTGCTTTAACTCCAAAACCTAGGCTAAAAGGACTTTCTCTAGAGGATCTTTTTGGTATAGTCCGATATGCCTACAAGACCATGGAGAGTTTTTCTCCCCAGGAGCCCTTCGCGTCCTGAAGCCTTCTCGTTAACGCTTTCTTGATTTCTTTATTGATTGCTTCAATTTATCCGTTGGTCTATGGGTGTTTTACCGAGGTAAATCTTAGCTCGATTCCAGGATTAGCACAAAACTCGATGAAATTTGAACTTATGAATTGTCAACCATTATCTGAGATGAGAGTACGCGGAATTTCAAATCAGCGCACGACCGACTTCCACATGAAATCCCTCATTACTTTATTTGAAATTCTGGCAACTGCTTTGGTTTCTACCCACTTGGTAAAATATTCAACTGCTATAATCACAAATTTTTTTTGTGCGATGACGGTTGGGAAAGGTTTGAGGATGTCAATCCCCCATTGTGCGAAGACCCAAGGTATTTCTATTGGAGTAAGACTTGAGGCCGGTTTGTGCGTCAAGTCGGCACTTCTTTGACACCTGTTTGCATCTTTTCACATACTCTTGTGCGTCCTTTCTCATAGTAGGCCAATAGTATCCTTGCCTCAAACACTTCAAATCAAGGGTTCTTGCGTCATGGTGATTTTCACAAACGTCTTCATGAACTTCTTTGAGGATTAATTGAGCGTTGGTCGGTCCTATGCATTTAAGAAGGGTGAGGAGAATCCCTTTTTGTATAATTGTTCGTTGATGATTGTAAAGTAAGGTGTTTTTCTCCTTATCTTCTGGGCTTTACTATATTCGTCAGGAAGTAACCCAGTCTTGAGATAGAGCGTGATTCCGTCCATCCAAGATGGTTCCTGGTCGATTGGATTTATTGATTCTTCTTCCTCCCTCCTTGGCTTTAGGAATATCTCCGTATATAATCTTTGATCCGGTACTTTTGATATGTCTGGATTCCAGCTGAGCATATCTGCTGCCCCATTCTCCCCACGAGGGATTTGCTGAATTGCGAATTCGGTAAATCCCTTTGCGATCTTTACGGCAGTATTTCGATATCCGATCACCTCTTTTCCGACTTCACATCTTTCTGAAACTTGTTCTACCACCAATTACGAATCTGAATAAACCTTCAAACGAGTTACTCCCAGGTGTCTGGCAAATTATAATGTCGTAATTAAGGCCTCATATTCGGCCATGTTATTGGTGTCTTTAAAGTTTAGTTTTACTGTACACGGGAGTATCCATCCTTCTAGAGATTGAAGTAGGACGCTTGCCCCAGCCCCTCGAATTGAAGAAGACCCATTTGTGTAAGCTTTCCAAGAGTCCTCTTCTGATTTATCGGTGTTGTTCATCTCAGAGGGTTGTAACTCGTCTCCGAAATAGCACTCGGCAAGGAAGTCGGCAAGCGCTTGGGCTTTGATTGCTGTCTGTTCTTCGTAGGAAATTTCGAATTCACTAAGTTCAACTGACCATTTTATCAATCTTCCCGAGGTCTTCGGTTTGTGCAATACTTATCTTAATGGTAAGTCAGTAATTACGGTGATTGGATGTGCTTGAAAGTAAGGACGAAGTTTCTTCGAGGTGACGATTAAAGCAAACGCTACTTTCTCAATCTTCGGGTATCTCGTCTCTGCATCATGAAGTTCCTTGCTTACCGGCTTTTGGATATTGTCTTCCATTCGAATAGGAGCAGCCGAGACGACTTCTTCAGAGACTGCCACATAAAGATAAAGCTTTTCTCCTTCCTATGGTTTTGTTCATAAAGGGATTTGCTCGAGATAAGTCTTCAAATCCTCAAAAGCTTTTTGACAATCCAGACCCCATTCAAGGTTTGACTTTGTGCCTCATAATGCTTTGAAGAAAGCCAAGGTTCTCTCTGCTCCTTTCGACATAAATCTTCCCAGAGTTGCTAAACATCCCGTCAACTTTTGAACTTCTTTTTTGGTTCTTGGAGGTTCCATTCGAAGTATGGCTTCAATCTTGGCAGGGTTCGCTTCAATTCCTTTATTCGTGATTAAGTATCCTAAAAACTTTTCAGAAGTCACTCCGAATACACATTTGGTCGGGTTAAGCTTCATGTTGTATTTTCTTAACAATCAAAAGGTTTCTGATAGGTCGGCTGGTTGATCTTCTTTTCTAATGGACTTTGTTAACATGTCGTCCACATAGACTTCCATCTTTGTTTTTAGTAAGGGTTGAAAAATCTTGTTTACTAGCCTTTGATATGTTGCTCCAGCATTCTTCAAGACAAAAGACATCATTATACAGCAATACGTCCCTTGCTCGGTTATGAAGGAAGTCTTTGATCTTCTTTTGCCATGAAAATCTGATTGTACCCAGAAAACGCATCCATGAAAGATAATAATTGATGTACAGATGTTGAATCTATCAGCTGATCAATCCGAAATAAAGGATAACAATCCTTGGGGCAAGCTTTGTTTAAGTCGATAAAACCCACGCACATTCTTTTTTTGCCATTTGACTTTTTTACCATGATTACGTTGGATAGCCATTCCGGATAATCGACCCTTTTTATGAAGTTTGCTATGATGAGCTTTTCTAGCTCCTCTACTATCACCTGGTTCCTTTCTGGTACGAAGTGCCTCTTCTTTTGCTTTACTGGCTTCATATTTGGATCTACCGAGAGCCGATGTTCGATGTCTTCTCGACTGATTCCTGGCATGTCGGACGTTTGTCATGCGAATACATCCAAGTTATTTCTTAAGAACGTAATCAGCTCGGATCGGATAGGCTCCTGTCACAGAGCTCCAATATTTAAACATTTTGAGTCATCTCCCGACTATAAGAGAATTTCGATCAATTCTTTCATTGGTTCTGGACCCTTCTTTTCTTCTCTTGGATCCAACTACAACTGCATTGTTTCCTTCGGTATTTGTCTGGGTTGATTCTATTTTCAGGTCACCAAGTAGCATTGCCGGGTTTCTTTCTGATCTCCTTTCAATTCAACTTCTCCATATGGGGTTGGAAATTTGATCATTATATATCCTGACGTGATTATCATCTTCATGTCTATGATGGATGGTCTTCCTAGTATCCCGTTGTAAGCTGATGGGAGATCCACCACTGTGAATTCAGTTTTTCTCGTACTCGTTTTCCTCATCCTTTCGTCACCTATTGTTAGGGTAAGGGTTATGTACCCTTTTGATAAAATCGAACTTCCTGTAAACCCAATTAGTGATACTCGACATGGTTGCATGTCTTTTTCTTCTAATCCCATTCTTTTTATTGTGCTGAAGTACAAGATGTCTGCTGATGATCCCGTGTCTATCAACATCTTCTCCACATCAAAGTCCCCAATATGCAGAGTTACTATAAGGGGATTGGCGTGTGGGAATGTAACTCCTTTGAGTTCGTAGCGGGCTGCCCCGTGTCTCTCGATCCGAAACTTACCTCGGGTTCGTAGCGGGCTCTCTTAGTTTCTCGGATCTCCTGACTTTCGCCAGCCTTCAACTCGGATAATGTGAAATTCTCCATTTGCAGTAATCCTCCTGTTATTAGATTGATCCTTGGTCTTTGAGGTGGTGTTGGATTATCATCCGGAAGTGGCCGACTTCCTTCTTGCGTAGGTGGGTTTTTTGCCCCAGAGTATTGACTTTTCACGAATTTCTTCAAATATCCTTTCCTTATCAAGCCTTCGATCGCGTTCTTCAAGTGTTTGTATTCTTTAGTATCATGATCGTGATCTTGATGGTATACACAGTATCTAGTCGTGTCCTTTTTTTCTCGTACAAACCTTAACTTTTTTGGCTCTTTCATTAAGAGATTCTTTCCCCATGCTGCTTGTAGGACTTCTCTCCTTGTCGTATTAAGTGGGGTATGGCTTGAGAATATTATTTCTGATTTTCTTGATTCTAGTCGTCGGAACCTATCTTCTTTTCTTTCAATTTGTCGAGTTTGGTTCTTACTTGATAGAAACCTATCAAGTCGGCTTACTGTTCCTTTCGCTCTTTCCCTGGTAAGCATGGCAGCCTCAACTCCCTCATGTCTACTTAATTCCTCCATTAGATCATTGTAACTCCAAGGAGATTTCAAATTTAATTGATAAAATAGATCCGAATTTCTGACCCCATTGATGAGTGCTTCTGATTTTAACTCTTCGTTTATATTCGTTGTCTTTACTGCTACTAAGTTAAACCTCTTGATGTATTCAGATAGTTTCTCATCTGGTTTCTGATAAATCTGTCGTAAGTGATTCAAGGTCACTCTAGTTCCTCGGCTGTAGATGAAGTGCCTTGTGAACAACTTTGCAAGATCTGTGAATAAGTCTATATAGGACGATGGAAGGTTATTAAGCCATGAAAAAGCGGTTCCTTTTAGAATTGTTGGGAAGACTTTACACACGATTACTTTATCGGCTCCATGAATATCCATGAGTGACTCGTAATTCTGAATATGGGTGTTTGGATCAGTCGTTCCATCGTGCATTTTGAATTATAGCACTTTAAATCGGTTTGGTGGCCTTCCCTGGAGTATCCTTTCTGAGAAAAGAGATACTCTCTTTTCTTCAGTTTTTTCTAGACCCCCCAGTTTCTTTTCGATCATCTGCCGGATCATCCTAACTATGTCGTTGTTCTGTCCTTGGGTTTTCGAGTTGCATTCCTCTTCCTTGTTTAAGTCAAATCGACTTATCGAGTTATTTGAAGGCATCCCATGCTTTGCCTTGAAAGCGAGATTTAACTTCGATGGTTAATCTCTTATATCCCTTTCTTCGATCTCGGCATGCTCTCGCTCTTGTCGTTTCAATGGATGGTTGTCCTCGGCTTGATTTATGGTCATTAACTTTTTAATAGTTTCCTCTACCGATTTTTGCATATTTTTTTTTAAGTTCTTCGAACAGAGTCTGCATCCTAAGAGATATTTGGCTTTGATTCTATTCTTCTTCTTGACTTCTGATTAGTGAATTGTTCTGCATCCCGCTTTGGGTTTCTGACTTGTGTTGCTCTTCGTCTTCTGCGTCCTGATTCGTCCGACTTTTAGTTTTTCTTGTCATTGAGTCAGAGAATCCCTACCTGACACGTCAATCTGTTTGTATCAAAAACAACGATGAGATCGTACAAATGAGAATCACCGATCTAGTTGATATTGATGAAGGGGTCGTCTGTCAATGGTCAAAACCGAAGTAGGAGAATCGTAATAACTTTGTATTAAAAGTACGTGTATGTGAATATCGGATTAGGAAGTTGTCCTTTGACCCCTTCCTATTTATAGACCTCACGTTATGCTACTAAGATAACTTATCCTTTAGGAAATTATCTTAGGTTAATATTTTAAGACAATTTTCAAGATAAGGGGTTTTATTTTTTGTATTTCTATTTCGTCATTATCTTCATTTTCATATCTATACAATCTTATTTTGTCTATAAAAACCGATATCCTTATTTTTTTGTTCATCGGTATCCATGTGGGCTAATGCTTACTATGGTTCATCTTCACTTATATCCTGAAATAAGAAATTTCTTAAATCGCATCCAAAATTTCACCAAACGTGGTACCAGAAAGTTCTTACAAATTTTTACCCTTGGTTGGAAGGCTAGGTTCTAGTAGGGAGGTCTCTTTCAGTGTCGTAGTATTGAATGTTTGTCATGTAGTGAGTGAACCGGAAGGATTTATGTGCAACATATCACCTTAGTGCAAAATCCTGTAAGCCTAGCGAAAGTATGCAACTCGAATGATTGGATCGGATTTTCACGTTTTGGAACATTAGTTCCTTTCATGGCATGGGCAGGGATTGTAGGGACATTGCTATTGAGATTATATACCACATTTCTGCTTAGGGTCGAGACTTGAGAGGAGTGACTTTCCAGATTCATTTACCTTTTCAAGATTTTGCAACGCAAAAATTACTAGTTTGTGGATGTGTGATTTTGTAGGATGATGATGATGACGATGAGGAAAAAATTGGAAATGCTGAGGGCAGGAAGGGAGGAGGACTTAGCAAATGGGGGAAGGAGTTAGCTAATCAATGGAATGTTTCCGGCTCCGACAATGTTGGTGATGAGGATGTGAGCTCGCTTCACTCGCCTTGTTTTCCAAAGGTCCTAATTTTTTTAGCCTTTTTGTTCCTAAATTTTTCCCGGATTGGGATCACCTGCTCTACGTGTTGTGAAATCCAAGGGTTCGAATTTTTTTTGCTTTTTTGGGTTTGGGTTGTATGATTTTTTTTTTTGTGTGTTTTTTTTCATTGGTTTTTTTTTTGTTTTTTTTTTTTTTTTTTTTT
>JAOVYX010002754.1:0-11521 GCA_035668315.1 Drosera spatulata
GTTGAATGCGAGGAGACTGGAGGACGCGGCTGTTCTCCAGAGATCTGGACAGATGCGGCAGTTGCCGGAGACGAGGAAAGGCGGCGGCGTTCGACGGTGAAGATAACTGTGGTGGGGATTACAACATCGGCGGCTATTGCCGGAGATGAAGGTCCGCCGTTCAAACTGCTTCCCTTCTCACCGCGCGAGGAACAGGGTGGTGTTGGATGAGGCGGTGACGGGATCTGGGTTCCCTTCTCACCGGGCGAGGAACAGGGTGGTGTTGGGTGAGGCGGTGACAGGATCGGAGAAGGCAGCCTTGTTGGCCGTGGCGATTGCCGGAGATGGGGTTGCTGTATGGCGAAAGGCAGCCTTGTTGCTGCGTTTGTTGGTTGTGTTCTGTGTCTAGATTCCAGTGAGGGTGGCGGCAGTAGATCTAGGTTTTTCTTGTGTTTTGTTTAGCAGTGACCAGATCTGGGAATATCTTGGGTGTGTTACTTTGTGTTGCCTGGCTGTAGATCTAGGTGAGGGGATCTGAGGTGGTGTTGCAGTAACTAGATCTGGGTGTTGACGGCCAGGGTTTTGCTAATGTTTCAAGATTGTTGAGAGGAGTTGAGAGAGATTTTGGCTAGGCTTGAAACATTACACCCAAGGCATCTAGTTTGGAATGCCAAGGCCGTTGTCTCCAGGCTAGTATATATAGAAGACTAGGCTTACAGTAATAGGATATTTTAAACAATTAAATATACCCTATCTACTGAACACGAATCTTATCTTTATGGCGTATATTGGGAAACTTATTATTTGAGAATATATCGTAATATTCCTCAACACCACCTTCATCGAGGATTTTACTCCGCTCATCGGTGAATATGTGAGGTTTGTTTATATTTTCATTTTGTGGTGAAGTTCTCATCGGTGAATATGTGAATATGTGATGATTAGATGTTGATGAAATAATAAGGTTAGGAGAAAGATAGACGAAAAAAAGTGCTTAGGATAAAGATGACGAACAAAAGTGCTTAGGATAAAGATGACGAACAAAAGTGCTTAGAGAAAGATAATGAACAAAGATGTATTACGTGAGGCGGTGCACATATTTTCATTCTTGTGTCGAAGTCTAGGAACTTTCCGTTTTTTGCATCAAAGAAATTGTATGAGCCGACAAACACTGATGTTCAAGAAATTTAGAGACAGAACTTAGTCTCTACAGGTCGAACAAAATAATCGTACACCTTGTTCTGGGGTATGAATAGTAATGTTTGGAAATTCTCCCCTCGTCGGCTTTTTCCTTCTGAATATAGTCACAAAACGTTGTTCTGAATCATTTTCCATCTTAGTCTCGGACTACGCTACTCAACTGCTTCTTCTTCTTCTTCTTTGTTTTTTCCTTTCCTTAGTTGAGCCCATGTTATTCTTTCCAGCTTGCCCTGTTAATCTGCTTCAGATCAATATGAAAGTTCTGGGCTCTCATTTAGTGAAAAGAAACATCATAAGTAGAGAGGTTTGGCACAATTCAATATATGGGTAGTGGATGCCAAAATCATATTATTGTCTCACGATGATGAAAGGGGTGAAGGAGTTACGTAGTGCTGAGTTTACTTAATAAACTTTTGTTTTCTTAAGCGGGATTAACTGTGCTGTATCAATTTTTTTTATAAGCTTTGGGAACGGGCGATTGCGACCCAACTACTGAGAAAATGAACCAGTTGCACAGCACCAGACCTTGAGGGCTGCTTCTTTTCTTTTTTGATGAGGCCACCACCGTGGCATGAATCAGATAGGGCCATGAAGCTTGATTTGGCCGGCAGCCTTGTTCACCAGTTGCCGGATTTTCATGTCTGTGTGGCAAAAGAATAGGATCTTGATGCAAATGATAACTTATGTCTGTGTAGTATGCTTTTTTTTCCCTTCAAATCTGTACAGAAGGATCTGATTATGCTAGCATAACGCAGGACCTTGTTATTGAAGTGCTATCTATGATAGTGCTATCAACTATGATTTTGATTGTTATTTTTCAATCATGTAAATCTGAAGATCTTATTGCTATTCAGTCAAGGAAGGTGGCAATCAACAACTAAAGCTGTAATGAGACTAATCCCAAGGCAGAATGGCTTCATCCTTCCTGGAGTGGTTATCTTGCTTCATAGATGGGATCAAGGTGTCCGCTGTATTGGAAGTGGAAAACATCCCCTTCCTCGGGGCAGTCGGCCATCACTATGGCCTTCGTGATGTTGGCTCCGGTTATACTTGTGTGCCAAGGAAATAAGTTTAGGAAACCAAATTTATGGTTAAGTTCTTTCATTGTGAAGTTTCGGTCAAATAGTGGCGTCTTATCAATTCGTTTTAGACATTCTCTACCCCGGAGGAAAGTGTAAGATAGAGGTTCTCTAACTTGATGCTCGCTGGTTGATATCATCTTGTCAATAGGTCTCCTCAACTAGCTCGTTTTTCTAATGATAGGACAGAACTTCAACTTGCCTCCATTCTGGCATGCAAGAAGGAACAAAACGATACAATAGAAAAACCGATAGGCGATTATTACAAATAAACAGCCAAGACAAGACTTCCCCTGCTACTCTTTATCGGATAACACCCTGGTGAAAACAAAATCTTCGAAGCAAACACACAGATCGACCAAATCCAATTGAAAATCAAAATCAACCGATAAAAGAAAGAATAACGCCATCTCAAACATCAACACAAAGAGCGAGAAACAAGAATTGGCATATGTGTTCCTACTTCCATCATTGAATCCCAAGAACAGAGTGTAAAACTGCAAAGCGCATACACAAATCATATACATGGAAGGGTAATTGTTTATCAGCCTTGAATCTCACAAGACAACGATACAATCGTAGAACAATGAATACTAAGTAATCGTTTGACTACTAATTTGACATCCCCAAAGTGTTCTTCCAACGCTGAGATCGATTGAAGTTCTTCTTCGTGCCATGGAAACAGCTTCGTTAACTTCAATCTTTGAAGAGAGGTAGCATGCTTCAGCAGATAGGTAGCAAATTGAAACAGGTTTTTGGTGCCACGGTCTGTGAAAATCATCACTTGCTCCAGATGATGAATGGTCATATCATTGGTTTCAATCTGATCTTGTCCAGAATCTTCCTCCAAAGTCATCTGCGAGAAAAACAAACAAAACTATCACCGCCTATGGCCTAAGAGAGATGATTCAATGAAAAGCATAATGTGTTGTGTGAAATGATGTATAGCAACTGAATAGGTGTAAATCACGCAATCAGTAAACAGTGGAACTCGTAGCATCAAGCATAGATGGAAAAAGAAGAACAGATAACAACTTCGTAGAAAGTTAAGTTTAAGCACAACACGAGAGAGAATAGGAATCGTCTTACCGATAATTCCAGTTCGCACAAACTTGGTAAGGCTTTAACAAAGTGAATCATTTTCACCGCATCAAATTTTGTTTTGCCATAAAGTCCCATCCTCAAACTCTTAATGCCGCTATGTGTTGGCAACCAATCCGGAAGGCACTTAAACTGAGCAAAAAAACCGCAATGAAAAAGATTAGCCAACCAACATAAGAAAATATTAGAATTGCTACATCATCACATAAGGAAATTTAAGCTCAGGAGAAGTGGTTGGTCCAAGACCACCAGCATCACAAGGCAACATCCAACCGAATAAAAACCAATCTCTATGTTGGTTTATTCATCAGTTTAAACAAAGCTCAGATCGGATTGTGCCGTACCTCAAACTGATGTGCAGTTGCCCTTCTCCATTCATGAGTACTTACTAAATCTGCTTGAATGTTGACATCCAGGGCGGACAACACAGGTAGCTTTTCCAAGGTAACATTGAAGAGGTGATGCGTTCCACTCTCGTCTAGCCTAGCTGTCAATGACTCCAAATTGGGAGCGCCTTCAAGTTCCAATTCTATTGTCCAGTTAGTAGTAACTTGTGTGAGCTTGAGATTGTTTGACGCATGAAGTTCCGTAATTATCGGGCATTGGATGAGATAGATACTCTGAAGAGATTGCATTGAACCTAAGCAAAATTTCTCCGGTAGCAAACAATGCACAAACAAAGTCTCGATGTTGACAAGAGAACCAAAAATTTTATCAACATCATATGTGTCGAGTGGTACATTGGTTGTTAGGGTTAGCTCTGTCAATGATGCAAATACTGGGCGATTGTCAAATGAATTTGCATCAAACACACAAGACGTGAGCCGCAGATTCTTCAAATCAACGTCACGCTTAAAAAGCTTGTAAACGCAATTGTTGTTGCTGTTTATCACAAACCTTTTTTGTTTTTAAACCTGTTAAAGACAGCAGCATCACACTGCAATTCAAGGAAGAATGAATGGACCCGGAGGAACTGAGTCACACACTCGATCCATCTTTCAGTGTCTGACGAGAAGTCTGACTCCAGGCAGAATTGAACAGCAAAACATGAAACGTTCTGTTTTTTTCACAAGAAATCCACCATCACCTTCATAACAGATTTTGCTATAGAAATCGATAAACTGATTCACTGCTCTGAAAAATTTCACCTTGTTAAAAGGATTAACTTTCATCCCATGATGAGAACCACAAGGAACATAAGGCTGATACGCGGCAGTGGGATAGGTTGTGTCCAAATACGAATTGGAAGGTATGCAGTTTAGTCCTAAAATGGTCTTGCTCGTAAAGAGGAGCTCTCTGTATTGGAGCAGAGACGATATAGCAACTTTTCTCCATCTGCGACACAGGACAGTTGCCTTGACAGCCTCCCTTATATCTAATCTGTCGATTATCGAATACAAAATATCATCCGGCAACTCACAAGGATCTTGCAATGCCGTATGCCCTTCAACAAACTGAGGTTCACAACTCGCATTTATCATGTTGGTGAAATTATGTGAATCAAATTAGCGTTGGGATCTTATAAATACTTGGTAGGAAAATATCAACAACATTGAAGATAAAAGATATTTTAATTTTAAAAACTATCAAATCCACGTATAAACACCGAATATTAGAGTTTTGATAGATTTCTTTTATCTTAAGAAACTATTGTGTTTATAATAGAGAGACTTCTGACCCCCCAAAAAAAAGAAAAAAGAGACAACGTCGGTTATCAACATATAGATGTAGTTAAACATAATGGATTATGTATAGAGTTACACTAAGATGTTAGGCGGCAAATCATTTGATGGTATGCCAGGGTATTAATTGAATTTCTAAAATTTTAATGGACAATCTGATAACTTTGATTCATATATGAAAAATATTATAATTTTTTAATTCAATTTATTTAAATCAAGTAAAAAAATAAATATAATAATTTTATGTACAAAATTTTTCATTAAAAAATATTCATATAGAAGATCCTAGCAATCTTATTTATAAAATTATCATTCAACGATGTAATAATTTTTTAATAACAATGATAAAATTATAGTTAATCTTATCTACGAAGATATTATAGCATATATATTTTTTACAACATTATAATCTAGGTAACACATACAACATATTTTATCTTATTTGCAAGATTAATAATAGTTAGCCATCTAGGTAACAAATGGAGCATATTTTTTTATTAGAATTTGAAAGTTCTTAGGTTTAACAATTTTTTTTTTAACGGATGGACAATTGTGTCCAAAACTCAACATTTGAAACACTTGATTGAAATTATGAAGATTTAAGGTACATTTTTTTAATTTTATAAAGATATGAGGGATTGATATGTCATAGACCCTTAAATCATATAACCACAATGATCAATAAAACAATATTTATGATAGACACGCCTCCAAATTTTTTATTGATTGTATAAAACTATCAATAAATTAAAAATCTTTTGTATGTAATAGATATAATAGTTGATTTAAATAGCGAATTTAATTTAATTTTATTTTATATTATGATCATCAACTGTGTAACGCACGGACCAATATTCAAATGTTTATATTAATTATACTTTCAAATTGTAGCTGGTAAATCAATATCCATAACTGATTATTTTCATGGAAAACTAACGGCAAATTGTTCAAAAAACAATCCTCTTATCAGAAAACTACTACACATTTGAACTATTATCTATTGTCTTGCCTAGGCTGTTCATGAGTTGGGTCGAGTCAAGTATTAATGAACTCGGACTCGACCACCTACTATTTATCTCGAGTCGGGTTTATCTTGAACTAGGAGTTGGGCTAGAAAATGATCGCACACATGCTCGCGAACTCATGGTCTCCTCCACGAATCGAACTCGAGTCAATTGGACAACTCGAAGCCAAACTCAAACTCGGGGTTTTGATATTAAAATAAGGTTTCACTAAATTATTTAATTAAGTTTTATTTTATTTAACATACTGAACAAACTTTTTTTTTTAATAAATATTCAAATGATAAAAACAAAAAGTATGCAATGTAATTAATCATATTATTAATAATGGAAAACAATAATGAAATATATATTCCACATAACTAAAACTTCTAAGAAATTATTTAAAATTTTGAAATCTTTGACCCATTCGAGTCAAACTCTAGTGGGTGTCGAACCGGTCTATTCGCTAACTTTTGAAGTCGATCTTACGGGTTTCGAAAGTCTACCCGTTGGGTTTTACAAACCCAAATTGTGGGCCAAGTTCAGTTCAGTTATGGGTGTCGAGTCGGGTCGGGTCGAGTTTCACATGTTCAGAACTTTCAATTTCAGTATAGATAATACACAACCACGTTATGACATGAACTCCTTTTTGCTTATACTATATAAGAAAATCTCAAAATCTTTCAATATTTTTTTTTTACTATTTGTCAATGTCTTCAGGAGTTGTCGAACCCCCAATGATATGATTGGAGGACGAATTACTTATCATTGAGTTAATGTTTCATGAAGTTTGTAGTTTTCACTTACAATTGAGTCAACAATATTTTTTTTTTCTAAACATTTTGTAACTAATTGTTTTAAACTTCACCATTAAACACTAGCATAAATTTCTTTTGCCAAATTCCTAAAAGAAGACTTTTTCCGGACCTATTCACTCCAAGTGTTCTTAAAGTAGCTCCTCGAGTCGAGCCTAGGATGAAACAGACGATTCTTGATGGTAGTTCATCAAGTGCAATTGCACGCATAACATGACTCACGCGCTATGTCAAAACTCAAAACTAAAGCTTACAAAACTCAACTTGAAACCTTACGAAAAGAAACAATTGAATAGAGTAAAAGGAGAAGAATACATTACAGCAAAGAAAAAAAGCAGCATCACTTCAATGACAATGCCGCATGAGCTCGGGCCAACAATGCATACATCTTAACCCAAAAAATATCTGGTTTAGATGCAATAGCAGCATGTTCCTGCACCCCAAAAAAAAAAAAAAAAAAAAAAAGCAAGAAAACCCTTAGAGAGACCAGTCTCCGTTGTATGCTCTTACAAACACAGTGCTGGAGACGTGGTTTGGTCTATGGGGGCTTAATATAAACTTCAAAAGTATTGGCAGTTGATATATATCTTTAGAGGAGACAGATTAGATGAACACACCATAGTAAGTCATCATTCAAGCTATAACTTCACATCATCTATGCTAGAAATACCAAACTCAAATGAGATAGAACAGAATTAATATGCCTTCATAAACAACACACCTTCAGAAAAATGTGAAGGAGTGCAGTCGGTCCCTGAGATTGCCTAAGGTTAAATTATTTTCAGCAACAAAAAACCATACATCTAAGCACTTAAGGTGATGCTGTATACCAGCCGTATACATGCTCACCTTAAGGCTTACATCAAGGATTTTACATCAAAGACTAATCCTATACAAAATGAGCAGATTACCCTTCAAAACCAAGAGTTATCATATGCTGTACATAATGGCAATATGGTACTTCCAAATCCAGGGGCAAGTCTCCAACGCTGCGGCACTCTTGCATCTGTGGCTGTAAGCGGCACAATTCTCAGCAAGCTAGCTTCATCCAAGGCCACCATTTGCAAGTATCTCATCATAGCATGT
This sequence comes from Drosera spatulata, assembly GCA_035668315.1. Lineage (NCBI taxonomy): Eukaryota > Viridiplantae > Streptophyta > Magnoliopsida > Caryophyllales > Droseraceae > Drosera > Drosera spatulata. The sequence continues at coordinate 7,947 of JAOVYX010002754.1, forward strand.
ATGGATGGTTTCACCTTCCTGAATATTTGCCTCATTTCTTGTTTTCCATACAATATACACAAGGGCACAAAAAAGAAACTCGTGCCATCCTAGCCTTGTATCCTTTACCCTTCGACTATCTTGCCATCAACAAGAAGTTATCAAAGCATCCTAATGTAGGTACTCTTATATCACATTTCTGTGCCCACTCTTGCATCAGAGGTTTCAAGAATATGCAAGAAAAGAATAGCTGGTCATGTGATTCCACCTCTTTATCACAAAATACACATATAGTTGGAGCTAGCAATCCCATACCAGCAAGCCTGTCCTCGGTGCTTAATATCTGATTTACAGCTAGCCATGCTGTAAATGACAGTCGGTCCCTGAGATAGAGTAAGCATTGACATCACAATTGCTTATCTGCAGATCCTATCAAGTTTGAACCTCTAAGGAAAATCTGCATGATAACAAGATAATGTTCACAAAATGTTACATCGTCTAAAACAAAGCACAGCTAAAGAAAGCACTGAGCATTTGAGCAGATATGACAAGTGCAAGGAACAGAACAAAAATCATCTTATTCCTTCTACATGGACCCAGACACCATATGTAGCACTAGATTATCGAACAACTAGTCATGATATGCAGAGCACATGTTTGACTGGGTAGGACAGGTTCTACATAGTAAACAAGAGACACTTATGAGAAAAAGTGTGACGATTTTTGAGAAAGAAAACAGAAGACACACCACAGAACTGGAATTGAGGTGCAGGATCAAGGAAACTATCCATGACTAATCCCACCAGATAATGACTTCAAAGAACTTTTGGAGTGAGAAGAGGCCAGAGCAAATAACTACATAATTCTGAACAGATGAGTTTAGAACCACCAACATCTTGTTGTCTCAGTTGTCGTTCAGCCATTTATCCCCTTGGACATACCCTTCCTCGCTATACACCAAACCTGGATTTTTCCACAATAAGCAGCACCTGCACAGTTCTTGCCAGCAAGCCACCAAATACACAAGACCTTTGGTCAACAAGGGAAATTAGTTGCAAAGGTGCTGGTAAACGGTGACTCTTCATCATAGCGAAGTACTCCTTGGGTGGAAAAGCACCAGTTTCATTGTTTCAATTACTAACATCCTATAATCTTCTGCAGTCAAGGAAGCACCTCATCCGAAGCGACCTCTGCCAAGTGCCCCATCCAGTTGTCTTCTTGAGGATTCTGATCACATGGATCAGCTCCTGCCTGCCAACAGAGTTCAACAACTGCTGGAAAACGTTCATAATCAAATCTTTGCTTGTGCTTTATCTCACACTGAAACATGTTATCCAGCCAGGTGAAATACTTCTACAAGTGGTAGTACTGTCATTTATGGTACCCCGATCCACTGATGAAGCTGATTCTTTTTTGAGGCTTGTAGCCCTTACTGGGCTACTGGTTCTAATTACATGGCCTCTCTCACCAACATGTACCTCTGGACAAAACCTGCAAATGTGTTGTTCTCGCTGAGTTGTTCTCACCAACATTTGCTGAGTTGTTCTCGCTACTCTGTGTTCGAGCTCAACATGACTTAGCATTTTTAAGTTCCACTTGTATTTTGCATCCCTCCATTCATCACACGACAATAAAACACAACCAGCTTACTTCCTACAAACACTCCGCACAGAGAAAAACTTCCCAAAGTAAGTTTAAAAAAAGTTGCAAAACCTGGATTGCTACGAGCTACATTTTAAGTATGTAACCCTATTACCTGTTATATAGGAGTAATTTATAGCACATAATCCATGGCTTCCGTACAAGACCAAAGCCTATATTTGTACAGCAGCCTAAGGTCATTTTGAAGTCATCTAGCTTCCGAAAAAACTATGTCTTTCACCTTAAGATCTCAATTTTTATCCACAATATGATTAGGGTTGCACTTACCAATGATTCTTCACTATGGCCCTTAGCCGGCGACTGAGATTTCTAAACCGAATCAAACAACCCTAACAATATTTCTCTCTACCACTATCGTAGAAGCTGGAAAAAGGTTCAGATCAGACTACTCAATAATCACGATAGAGCATACTCAATTCATGTCCTCCTATGCAATGTGATACAATTTTCGTAACACCAATCATTCCCAGAAAAATTAGCACAAAAAAACAAGTGTTCAAATTTCAATCACACAATACCCAATACCTCATCAGAAAATAATCAACATCAACACCAAAAATCCCACATTTTCCATCAACCTCACATGAATATGTGATCAAACAACCAAAACCCCATTTTCCAAATTCATAACCCTCAAATTAATTACAATCCTCTAATCACACACATACTTGCAGGCAACGACGGGGATTGTTCTGAGCAAAACCGAGACACCATTTATCACCACATCTCGATTACGAAGCACATCACTGGCAACAGGGATCCTAGCCTTGATGGGGTAATCTTTTGCCCTGTTCTGAATCCGTCCAAGGATCATCGGTCTCAGCTTCTTCAAATCAAGCCTCTTTGTGTTCTTGTTTGTCGCCGCTGTGCTGTAGAAGTGCTGGATCGCCGGCGATGTAGCTGTGAGGAATCGGAGACAGTGGTGGCGGAGAATGATCGCCATTGGATGGAACATTTCGGAATTGGGGGGATTTGGGATTAGGGTTTTGAAATGGGCGATTTGAGATGAAGGCGGTGATTGTAGTTGCAGAAATTACTGAGTATCAGTAGATGTTATCCTTACATTTGTTCCATGTACGAACAATCGTTATACATTAATCAGTCTCATTTATTTTGACGTTAGAGAAATTGTGTTACCTTTGTATTTTGAAAACTTTGATAACGTTTGAGCCTCCAATGATACATATACTATTGCAACGTTTGTTTATAAAATCGTTAACGTTGGTCTGAATGATTCATAAGATAGTTTTTTTTTTTTTTTTTAATTATGGTAAAACATTAGAGGTAGTTTGAGTTGAATACTATAACTTTGAGATAAAATGTAAAGTCCCAAAAAATTACGATTAAATAAATATAAAAATTTTGATCAAATAATAGTTCGAAAATATACGTTTTCTCTTTATAATAAATTAAAAGTAAGAAACGAATCTCGTTTCAAATTTTTGAGACGTAACGTTAAAACTTGTGACGAAGTTGGGATAACTTTTTATCGCGGAAAAAATTTGAAAAATTATATGTTAATTAATAACATGATTTTTCGAGCGTGGTGATCAAGTCTGAGTAAAGACTGTGAAAAATGTGGAATTAACTAGTCCTGCGATTAAACGAAACGTGGATGTTTTTTTCTAAAACAACCCACTAAACTACTTTCCCTCCTTTTCTTCCCACCACTTCTCCTGCCATCTCCACTCCTCTTAACCTGATCTAGCCACCACACCAACTCCACCCAAAAAAAACTCCACTAGCTAATCAACAACTTGCCATAACTCTTGCCATAATATTTTCATGCAAATCACCTTCCTCTTAAGCTTTTCTTCCTTTCCTTGTCATAACCCTTTGCAAACCAACATCCGGGGATGTGGAGCAGCTTGGCAAGAAGGGGAAAATCAGCTTGGATAGCAAGGAAAACACGAGAGGAAGAAGGAAGGAAGCGG
>JAOVYX010002755.1:0-11520 GCA_035668315.1 Drosera spatulata
GATGAACAAAGATTTTGATATAATGTTTATAAAAGAAGGTTTTGATATAATGATTTGATTTGCCTCTATGATTTCCAAGTTGTCTTGTTCGACGAAAATGATGTAGAGGTTGATACTACATCATGGCCCGTGGTAGTTACCCGTTTGATCAGCTTCCTCATCATCCTCGGAATCCATCGTTTTTCCGTCGAAAAGACCATTGCATTTTAGGTTTTATTGTTGGAATATTATATGTTAGATTTTTTTGTTATTCGGACAATAATGATGTGTAACCTATTTAAATGCGATTTAAACGTCGTTGTTATATCTTTCATTATATTTGATGCTTGTTTGTAACCCAACCTATAAATTTTGGGTGTTTGATAGCATGTATGTAGTAGACAAGCACGAAATTCAGCAAAAAATTCCCCCCTATAAATGAGGTTTTGCGACGGAAATAAGTTATCCGTTGTTGAATTATGAAGTCAGGAAATAAGAGTTTGCGACGGATTGCACCAGGTTTCGTCGCTAATTAGCGACGGCAACTTTTCATCCGTCGCTAATCTTTGCCCAGCACGGTTTGCGACCACCCATTTGTCGGTCGCTAATTAGCGACGGAAAATCAAATGTACGTCGCAAAATTCATTTGCGATTAGACTATAAGCGACAGCCTGTGTTCGTCGCAAGTCCGTCGCAAAACCTTGTTTGCGACGGAATTAGCGACGGATAGAGTTGTCGCTAATTACATGAATTTTTGTAGTGTGCTTGCTTCAAGCTGTAAGTGCCTTCTTCAACTTGCATACATATAAAGGGTAGGTTCTGTTCTCGAATCCCTTCAACTGCTCCATGTAAATCTCACGATCAAGTTCTCCATGTAAGAAAACATTCTTCAGATCCATTTGTCATACCTTCCATGATTTGTTGGCTGTAAGTGTTAAGAGAACACGAACAGTTGTGATCTTAGCAACTGGACTGAATGTCTCATCATAATCCAGCCCATATTTTTGCGAGAATCCACGGATAACAAATTGAGCTTTGTACTTCTCGATCGAACCATCAGACTTGGTCTTGATCTTATACACCAATTTGGAAGAAATAGGTTGTGCAGACTTTGGCTTCGGCACTAAATCGCAAGTCTCATTTTGATTTAAAGCATCGATCTCTTCCTGCATCGCTTGTGTAACGCCCCAGTTTTTTTTATTAATTATTAATGATATATATGACGTCATTGTCGCTGGGTCCAACGCCCTACTTAGGCAAAAAGTATACATCTTGGCTTAGTCATAAGAATTAAGCTAAGTTCACTTATACATTATTAATTTAGAAACTTTTGATGCACTCAATCATTACTAAGAATATCACATTCGCTGCGAAATTTACATTTACCATCAAAACTTAAATAACACTTCTCTCTAAGTCTTGCTCCTGTAATAAAGAGAAGAGGAAAGACATGGAAAAATAATAACCGTGAGCTATAGGAGCTCAATAACGTGTTGGTCCCTTATTAGGGGTTACACGAGAGAAAAAGATAAAAAAAAGAAAAGAGAAATGACCGCTTAGGTCCTTTGTTTCATCACTCTCAAACTTATCATATCAATCCGACATTCACAATTATCATTTTAAAAACATAGTAAAGACAAATAATAGATATCCTCGGTCTTATAACTGTGCTCTTGACGAGGCTTATTAAATTTCAACTTATCAAGCTTTATTTAACTTTAGTAAAAGGGACATCTGCAAAAGGGGATCAGTCAAACCGGAGCTCAGGGTTTCCTACAATGAGTTTTCCTCATACCAAAAACGACCTCACAGGATCGATAAAATAATGTCACCATCAAGTCACTATATAATACAAACGACAGACACAATATTTTTTTGTATTTTATATCATGTAATTATCTCATCAATTTATGGATTTACACTTCTTTTACACTTGCATCCTCATTATACTAGAAAACAAGGCATAACATACACCATGCAACAACACTCCATAACACTCAATATTTAGCACATAGCATTTGCAGTCACTATTTTGTGCCAGCCACATTTAGTGGCTACGTCCAAAGATTCCAATGCTTATTATTATACTCACAGTATAACAATACGCATCGCCACACACAACAAATTTAAACGTTATCTTTTATCACAGTTCTTGACATGCACACGTTCAGCCTCATATTTAAGTGACGACGAGCAACGTCTCTAAGTCCTATAATATAATACGATATGCGTATTAAGACATACTTTTTGTGAATGATTATTCATATTATGGAATTAAGTATATTTATTCATACTCCTTGAAAAACCGTAACAGTAATGTTATGTGATGATGTCAAGTTTTGAGAAAAATTTTTGATACTTATTTTGATAGTCCATGATGATGATTTTATGTATTTATCATCATTTGAAGTGTTTGTGAATATTTGGAGTTGTTTCGAGATCAAAATGGTTCATTTTCAGATTCTATCCAACATGACCCTTCGACACGTTTAAATCTATAACTTTTCTTATACAATTTCAAAAATCATTTCGTAAAATTTTACATAAACTAGAGTTCATAATATTTCTATTGAATTAAAGTTTCTATCACGTAACCATACCAATAACAACAGTTTATTCATTCAATTTTATATTTTATGCTAGAATAGATAGTTTGATCTTTTTTCACTAATAAGCTCGTAATTCCTTAAATACAATTTCAAATTTAGATTTTTAAACTGTTCTGAAAATTAGATTTCAAGACCTTTTTGATTCATATAAGACTTATTTTTTAACTCTTTTTATGTAATTTTAGATCATGTCACGAAGTTTGAGTCTTAAACACACCCCTCACCTTTCCGGGAAAAAAAAAGGGAAAAACACACCCATCCACACCCAAAAAAAGGGGAAATACTGTTAAAAAAAATAATCTAACCCCCTCGACAGTGGGTCCCACCTATGTCAGCACTCTCTCCCTCCCACTCTTCTCCTCTCTTTTTTTTTTTCCGAATTCCCCACTCATCTCTCTCTCGTGCCTTGTCGTCTGTATAATAGTCCTACTACATATTTGTATATGATGGTGTGTAACGTTTCCACGACGATCGATGGATAATCAAAAGAAGCGCCCGTGGCAAGGATCGACGATGACTATTGATGATGATAATAATAAGATGAATTGCCCGTGCCCGATCTCCATCGACAAACTAAACACCGTCAGCCCGCATTATAATAATATTGTTTCCTTATCAATTATTTTTTTTATCTTAGGGAATTCAATCGATCAATACAATTGATATTTTTTTAGTGTTTACATGAAGTAATGGTTGATTTTCTGTTTTTAAGATTAGGACATTATTCTGTTGGTGTGTATTTAGGGATGATGTATGTATTCTTGTTGATGTTTTAGGGTGTTGTGCGTTTATCCGAGTGGAAACAAGGAAGCCGATGGGAATGGGCATGTATCTCTATATCTCAAATTGATTGATAAACTCAAGGATGAAGATGTTGTCACTGTGTCGATGGTGACTGCAAATCACACGGAACACGTGTCGTCTTTGGTATGCAGAACCTGCATGCGGATCCTTCATCACGTGAAGTTGCTCCCTGAGGAGAAGGAGAAGGCAGTGAAGAAGAAGGCAGAGGACGGAGAATATTCTCCTTTGATTCCTCTTTGATTCTTCTCTTTGTTTTGATTTACATTGAGTAAAACACATATTAAGTACATAGAGAGTTTAAAGGATTTGTATAGAGATTGTTATCTCTATTCCTTATTGTAAGGTTATTGGTGTTCTGGTGTAACTCTTTTGTATCTCCTCGATTGACTAGTGGATTTTTTGTCGTCGGCGACCGTTCATGGTTTTTTCCTGCAAAGATTTCCACATAAATCATTGTGTCATTTATTTTACGCATTTATTATTGTTTGTGTTGGAATAAACAGTCCCGTTCGTAACACACAGTCGTATTTCGGTTCTTCATTCATGATTAGAAACGAGATAATTATTTGATAATAAAGGATACCATAATGTTTAGCCTTGTATAGCTGAAATTCTTTTTCTTTAATTGCAAAGGTCTGTAATTTACCAAGTTTGCGACATTTCGAAAGTTCATATGAATCATATCTATGAGCTAAAACACCTGTAGGATATCTAGAGTGGAAGAAAGGGTATGTTTTGTTAGGAATCTCTTCGATTTAGCATATTAGTATATTTGGACAAAAAATTGTTAAGACGTTTTATAATTCCATTTTGATTTTGTTGTTTCCTATTCGCTTCGTAGTGTTGTTTCAACTCAATGCGTAGCTTGACACATAAATGCTTAGCGACCATAAAATACAGTGTCACAGATGATTCAAAAACTAATTTGTATTGCATTCGTAACCAGATGAGGCCATCTCGAAATTAAGCTTGACATATGCACATTATCATCATGTACAAAAAATCACGAACACTATTTGTACCTTCACTTACCTTTATCAGCAGTTCAGCAGATTCCCACAACTATCAAAATAGGTCTAATTTTCCCAAAAAGGAAGAAAAAAGTTTGAACTATTTTTTAGGCCAACATATGGGCTTCAAGCCCAGCCCAAATTCCCCTTCACCTCTGCCTTTGCAAGCACCACTTTCAGTTTCCCTCACTGCTCTCCCAAAACCTCAGTCACCATTGTTGATCTCATCAGCGAGCTCCATAATCAGCCATGAATCTGCTGAGAAGAACTCAAAGACTCCAATTTCCTCTTCAATCACGCACATGTAACAAAACCCATTTGCCGATTTCGTTTCTCGTATCGCATTCGAATTGTCGCCGGTTTTCGACTGAAGGCGAAGGTGTAGCAGCTGCGGCACCGATTGAGGGCAATTCGGAGAATTCGGATTCGGGTTCAGTGATTGAAGAGCTTCTGAAAATGCCCAGAGATGGTAATTTGTTGTTGGTTTGTGGGATTGTTTGAATTGCATTTTTGGTGTGGGTGTGATTTTGGGGGTTTTAGGGTTTTGGTGGGGTTTGAGAATGTGCTTTGAAAAAATAGCATTGAAGGGTTATATTTTTTTTTTTGAAATGTGACCAGCTTTTCTTAGTAAGAAATGTGCGTTTCGAAATTCATTTTTGGAGACCATCATTTGATATTGCCTGCTGAGTTTAATTGATGATACTCGTTAGTCATTACGTACTTAGGTATTTAAAATTTGGGATCTATCGGCAGATCACACGTTAATTGGACTTGATTGGTATGAAACTCGAGTCGCATGATCTATATGAATATATGATCACATCTAATAGTATACATTCAAAAATATAACTTTATGTGGAGAAATTGTGATAAACTCACGTATTTCTTTGATAAAGTATGTGACGATTGTCTATGCATTGCCTTATACTATGATATTACTTGGTGCTGTTCCACAGGTTTGAGGTTTTGATAGAAATGGTTTGGTTTATGATCAATACGATAGCAGTATCAGTATGGCTTGATGTTAAGGGTCCAAATCATGTTGTTTCAATGTATTTGGAAAAATTGGTATGTAATGGGTCTGCATTTTGTCTTGCTGGAAGCCCAAACGCAGGATTCACATAAGGAGTACTGAGATACAGATGGCATACTTGAGTCTTCAATATTTGTTTTACCTATTCATGGAGGAAGCTCATTGACAAGTCGGATACTCAGTCATTCACCTTCCCCGTGCCTTTTACTTTCATCTGTAATGAATAGACGCCGAAAAACTCAAAAACGTTTTTTATCGTTTCAGATAATGTGCACGCTAGTTATGTGTTTTATTGTTTCAGTAGTTATGAAACAGTGAAATGTTTGTAATGGTATTGTTGTGCTCTTATTTGTTCTGTGTCTGGGTGTAGGCTTGTGCTATGGAAAGCTTTCTGGTTTTCAACGAAATACGCTGAAGAGTGATCTGATCACTATGCTTGAGGGTTGCACTTTGACTCCTGACGATGTTAAGTTCATCTACAACAGATTTTTCACCCCGACATCCGCGTAATTTTCTTCGACCATAATATCGAGCAACTCATTCACATTTTATGACTCTTTCTTTTGTTGGTGGGTGTGTATGCTGGTGGCGTGATGTCACCATGGAGTTGAAGAAAATCATGTCTTGCTCCATTTTTTATTACTCTGTATTTTTTGTGAATTTCAGGTTAGAGTTACTATAAGATAATCTGGTGACATACCCATGTCGCTGTGACACCGTCACACCGTGCTTTGAAGCTTTATCTGCACCTTATATGAACTGTTCTAAAAGAAATTCTAGGTGGTCTGCTAGAGAGTGCTTTGGTGCTAGAATTAGAATACCCCTAAAACGTTCTAGTTTTACCTAGGCATTTATCCCTGAAATTTTGATTTTGTACTAATAATTGTATCACAGATAATTCTGTAGTTTTGGATGTTCTTCTTGGTGTTCAAGCATAGTGCTAGATGGTACATGCTAGCAGACTGAGATATACACATAACTTATCATTCATATAATAGCATGTATGACTGTCATGTTATCCCCCTTGGCCCGTCAAGCAGTGTACCTCCCTCCCTTGCCTGATGCTTTTGGTGTTCATCCACGATGTACAATAAGGTGGAAAATTTCAGAAAATTGTGTAATGTTTTGGTTTTTCAATACTTTATGCTCTATTGGTAATCGAAGTATCAATGTATTCAGATTTTATACTTTTCAAAATGACACAATGTTAATCTTGAAATGTGGATTTTGTGTTCATTCTATTCAAATAGACTGGTGCGATTCCCTTCTCAAAAGGCATACGATATTGGCTTGAGGGAGGTTAAAAATGGAAGAGTATACAGACTTGAGAAGGTAATTAATGTGCAATTCGATAGTTTTCCGTGTGCTATTGTGCCGCAATAACCTCTAATTATTGATGTGTTTCAGGCTGATCCATCCGAGTGGGACTTTACTAAGTTCTATAATGGAAAATACGTAAGTAGATTTTTTTTTGGCCCTCTGTGCTTGTAACGTCTTGATTTTCCATTACTTATTAATGATACATATGGCGTCACTGTCGCTGGGCCCAACGTCTCACCTAGTCAAAAATTGTACTTTCTGACTTAGTCATAAGAATTAAGATAAGTGTTTAAAAATTTTTGATGTACCTGATCATAACTCAGAATATCATATTTGTATCGGAATTTACATCTTTTTCGAAGATTAGAATACCTTTCACACATAACCTACATCTAGCATCAAATCTTAGGTCACACTTCTCTTTCAAATTTTGCTCCTGTAACAAAGAGAAGAAAACAGACACAGAAAAATAATAACCGTGCTCAATAACGTGTCGGTCCCCTTATCAGGGGTTACACAAGAGAAGAAAGTAAGAAAAAAAAGGGAAATGATCACTTGAATCCTTTATTCCAGCACTCTGGAATTATCATGTCAATCTGGCATGCACAATTATCATCACAAACATACCAGTGAATCACCCTAGTCACATAAGCACACTTAACATCACGTAACAACGTTCGAAACTACGCTTCCATCGACACTCTAGACATTATCAACATCATTTACTATCGTCATATCCTTTATGGTATAACAGTCAAGACCTCCATATCAAACAAACTGAGATAATGATACTGTGACACGAGAGGTCATCAGTCCAAGTCTCACGCACTGCTGCACTCAATTGTTCACTCAAGACTTTGTTATACTTATCATTATATCAATCACACAGAGACGACAGACAATAGATATCCTCAATGTTATAATTGTGCCCTTGGCGAGACTTATTCAATTTCATAAGTAAGCTCTCTTCAGCTTTAACAAAAGGGACATCCGCGAAAAGGGATCAGCCAAACCGGAGCCCAGAGTCTCTTGCATTGAGATACCCTCATACCAAAACGACATCACAAGGTCGATGAAAGAATGTCACCATCAAATCACTGTATAACACATGCGACAGACACAACGCTCTTTGTGTTTTATACCCCGGAGTTATCTCATCAATTATGGATTTACACTTCTTTCACTCATTATTTTTATACCAGCAAATGAGGTATAACATATACCATATAACACCACTCCACAACACTCAGAATTTAGTACATAACACATAGTAGTTGCAGTCAGTATTTTACGTCAGTCATATTTAATGACTACGTCCAAAGATTACAATGCATATTATTATACTCACGATATAATAATACACATCGGCACACACAATAAATCTAAACGTTACCTTTTATCACAGTTCTTCATATGCACATGCTCAGCCTCGTCCTTAAGTGACAGCGAGCAACGTCTTCAAGTCCTATAACATAATAGGATACGCGTATTAAGACACACCCTTGTGAATGATTGTTCATGTTATGGAGTTAAGTATATTTGTTCGTACTTTTTGAAAAATCGTCATAGTAATGTTATGTGGTTGTGTCATGCTTTGAGAAAAGTCTTTGATGCTTATTTTGATAGTCCATGATGATGATTTTATGTATTTATCATCATTAGAAGTGTTTGTGAACATTTGAAGTTATTTCGGGGTCAAAACAGTTTATTTTTGGATTCTATTGAACATGACCATTCGACACGTTTAAATTTATAACTTCTCGTATACAGTTCCAAAAATTATTTCATAAAATTTTACATAAACTAAACTCTATAATATTTTCATAGAATCAGAGTTTTCATCATGAAATTTTACCAATAATAGCAGTTTATTCGTTAAAGTGTATATTTTCTACTAGATCAGACAGTTTGACCTTGTTTCACTAATCAATTCATAAATCCTTGCATACAACTCCAAATCTATATTTTTAAACTGTTTTGAAAACTAGACTTCAAGGGCTTTCCATTAATATAAAGCTCGTTTTCTTATTCTTTCTGTGTAATTTCAGATCAAGTCATAAAGTGATTCCTGTAACCCGTTTTTACATATTAATATATTCGTACGTTTTGATTTATATCTTGAGATTCACAGCTTCAAATCATGATCTATCAACTTTATCAGAAACTAGACATGTGAGTATTCAACATACATTAATTCTCGTTGTCTTGTAACCCTAGCTTCTTTCTCTTCTCCTCAAACTCTCCTTCTTCTCTTCTCTTGCATGACAAAAAATATTTTTATGTTTGTAAAAAATTTTTTAAGGAGAAGAGAGTTTGTATTTATAGAAAAGTAAATCAATTAAAATAATTTTAGTGGATGATTAGTGGGTATTTAATGAATAATTAGTGAATCTTTAGTGGATAATTAATTTAATTTAGGTGGAGTAGAAATTGACATAAAGAAATATAAGTGTCAAAATTAGGTTTAGGTCATTTTCGTATAAATATAGTATTTTCGTATAAAGATCGTATTTTTCCGTATTTGCGTTTTAGAATTGCATTTCATTCATATTTTGCATTATTTCCTTATTATATCGTCAAACAAGTCTTTTAACCCCGTAAAATAAATTATAACGTACGATTATTTACTATTCACGTTAATTATCGTGAAACTGAATTTTACGGAATTTTTCGGGTCCTTACCATATTTAATGTCATGATTTTTTACAAACGAACTTATAACTTCATTTTATAAATTACGACGTTCAGTAATATACTGTTTTTGTTATTGTTTGAAAAAATAAATTATCCCAAATTTTTTGGGTCTTTACCGTGCTCTTGTGCATATGATAGTTTTCTGTGTCATGTATTCAATGTTTTTGAAGTGCATCTAGTTTCCCGCGACTGTCTCACCTAGTTGAATTCGTCCGTCATTGATCACGTATCATCTGATGTTAATTGCTGATTTACTCTAAATAATACCTTCTGTCTATCAAATTGAGACATTGGTGTCCCTCTATAGATTTCTTTTGGGTTTTAATCAATCTGCTTTGTCCCTCTGTATATGGTCCTTTTGTGTAGATATCTTTAACTATCTAGTTTCTTGCCTTTCTCACAGTCCCGAAAAACCTGTATTGAATTTCCTCTCTTTCTCTCTCCTCTTCTGCAGACTGGAGCATTATGAAGTTGAAATGAACTTTCATGTCCTATAATTCTTGAAATCATAAGGCGTGTTTCCTAGTCGTAACCAGCTAACCATTACTCTAAAAGATTTATGTGCCAGCAATTTTGGATTTGAAAGATCTCTAAGCTCTCTTGCGGTGAGCCTATGATTATTATGTAACGAGATCCTTCCGTTCAGGTACTATTGCAAGGAGTGCCGGCCAGGTCCTCTTTGGATGACATAGACCGTTTCCTGCAGGGTTTTGATTTTGATGCCTCCTCAGTCGAAATAATTATCAGGTTTTCTTCCCTGCTGTTATTCGTAATCTTTGTGGTTCTTGCGAAATGGAATTGGCTAAGATGCTTGTTTATGGTTGCAGGCAGTCTTTGGCAGGTAAAATGGTCGTCATCCGCTTTCCCTCACAGATCGAGGCCATGAACGCCACCATTAGGAAGAATAGAGCTTTCATTGATAACTTTCAAGTTAATGTGCGAGTCCTTCACTGAATTGGAGTCACTAGACATAAGGTTCCCTAAGGGTGGAAAAAGAAGTGACCGTGCTTTCTGCTCGAGTTGGAGACAGGATATTCTGCGCCATGTTCTGAAGTCTAAACTATTTCAGTTTCCAGATTCAATAATACTTCTTCTCCGTTCTCTTTTCATGACTATTCCTATATAGCGGTGGCATATGTGTTGATTTTTTCTTTGAACTATTGAGTTATTGTGGTTGTTGTAGTTCATGTAACTAGCTGCCTGGTGTGGCCGTTTCTGCGAGAATTCAAGTAGTTAGACATCATCAACAAAACTTCTACGGACATCGGTTTTTCAATCTTAGACACTAGACTTGCCAAGCCACCACACTGTATAATCAGTAGTCTGAGTTTGCTTGTTGAGTTTGGACGATACAAACTCGAGTCTTGGTCAAGTTTTAATTTTCGGGAGTCGAACTTAGTCTACTAAATCACTCACTTTCTTGTGATTGAGCATTACTTGAAGGGTAGATTAAGCAAGCTCCAAATCGAGCTAAACCATTTGCCACTACCTGTATGTACATCCTTGAAATGGTAAAGATCACAGATTCATATTCTACGTTACGGTGCTGTTCACCACAGGTTGCTGAAGGTAAACTGTGAATCAAAACTAGTTACAAACTCTGATGGGACAAAACCAACTCATTCCTCGCGAAATAAAATAGAATCAGCCATTATTTCGCATTATCCTACATCTTACATGCATAAATCACCATTGATATCTTCGTCTCGTTCAATGACCTGATCCGAGTCAACTAGCGCATCTGCTAAACTGTCCAAAACCATCAGGATCTCATCAGATCTACAACTCAAGGTATCATCTGCACCGAACTGATAGACTTGATGCTCAATCTCAATCAAGCTGTGACCAGGATACGTTTTCAGCTCCCTTTCCTTCATCACCTTGCGCACCCTAGCCGCCTCACCCCAGAGTCCTACAGCTGCATACAAGTTTGCAAGCTGGACATGGGTAGCTGCGCATTCAGGTTCAAGTGCAAGCTTGTTCTCGGCAGCCTCTATACCGATCCAGACATCACCATGGAGCCTACAAGAGGACAGGAGTGTCGCCCACATGATAGCATTCGGCTGGATCG
>JAOVYX010002756.1:0-11519 GCA_035668315.1 Drosera spatulata
ATTCTCCAGTAACCAAAAATAGCATGAGGGTTACCATGGAAGAACAGGTGTTTATTTCTCAAAAGAAATCAAAATTTGTCTTCAAAAATTTTAAAAACCACTCCATGCTCCCTTATTCGTGGTGGATGAATGAAGTTATGGCATAGAAAGGGGTCATGAAGGTTTTTTTTATTTTAGGTGTAAGCTACAATTTAAGTCACTACTTAAGCGCTTATAAACATATGAAAGAGGTATCTCAAAGGAATAAACTAAAATGACATTAACAAAGGTTCAGAATTTCCTTAGAGAAAATACTCAACTACATGTATTAGTGAATAAAATTTAAGCATAAATCATCACATTACTTTGCTCAAGCTATGGTTTTTTTTTTTTTTTTTGGTAAGTGTTTCAAAAGACACTAAAAGACTCAAAATATGCAACTAAAATTCCCTAAAAATTCCCCTAAGCTAAAGCATGACATTGTCCTCAATGTGAGTCTCTATTTGCTGTTGTGATTGATTCCTAACAGTTATAACAATTCAAAACAATGAAAAACAAATAAAGAACACAGGATTTATAATGATTCAGACACTCGTTATCAACTAATAATCGAGAGCTTAGTCTATTCTTCTCTTGATGATTAGGTTAGTCAATTTAAGAGGTGACTTTACTATCTTCATGTTTTTGGATTACAAGATAATCCCTTTACAAAGTAGCTAACTTGTCAAAGGCGAAAAACCTAGACACTTTGAACAAATCCTATTCTGGACTCTGCTGCAACTTCTGTTCTTTAGTGCAGACTAGTGAACCCTTTTTTCTGTTCTTCAATTCAGCTCACTCGAACAGTTTTGAATTCAGATTGGTTTTGCACACTTTGTACGTTCAATCTCACGTTCAACATCACTGTTATTTAAGCTCTTTGATTCCCTTTTATAGATTGAGGGAATGAACCCGTGACTCTACTTGACTTGATGATGACAGCTTGTCACATATGACTCCTTCACTGATGTTGACAGCTCACTTTTTTCTAATCTTTGTATTGTCACTCTTAACCTCAAATCTTGGATGTGATTAATCTTCAAACTTCTGCCCCATCCATAGCAACCATCTCTGCTGCACTCCAATCTGCTGCAACTTAGTTTGCACTCAGTACCATTGAGACCTCGTCTGCATCCAGTCACTGCTACAACCTTGTCTGCACCCATATTTGATGCAATCCATGCATTGCTGTGTTGGTCCTTGTCTGCAAGATTAATCCTACCTCCTGAAGCATTTATAGGTCTTTTGTTGTCCATGTGTGCCTTACCTACTTAACCGAAATTCTCTGTAATAGTCTACATCTGATGGCCCCATAATGCTCTCTATCTGCGGCCGTCTGCTTTTCAGCATCTAACTTAGACTGTAGATAACTATCTAATTTCCGGTCTAATCACAATAACAACATTATGGCTAATACTTATAAGTTTTATTTATCAATTTCAATACAATTGGAGGGATTGCACATTCTTATTAACAATCATTTTCATGATAATTTCACAAAAAAGTACGTTTGATCGTCGTTGCATGCGTGTCAAACTTTATATCGACATGCGTGTTAGGTCAAAATGTTATGATCATTTGGGCCGGAGGGAGTATAAATTAACTACTTTCTCTCTGTCTTAAAACAAATACAAATCGACAAAACATTTTATATGTGTATTGAATTTTTTGTATAAAGACATTTACGTCCTTGAAAGTTGGTGAGTTGAAGGAGAGAGAAAAAAAAATGGGAGGAGAAATGATAATGGAATAAGTTGATGGGATATAAAGTAAAAAGTAGAGATGTTTTGTTATTTTTGAAGAAAAAATTTCCAAATAAAAAAAAACAATTATTATGAAACTTTAAAAAAATAAGTGTTCTATTTATTATGAGAGGAAAAGAATATAATGTTTCTTAAAAAAAAAACTTTTGGTGCTGAATATACCAAATTACGTTCTCTCGTCAAAATTTTTTTATCGGTTACTTCTCTCTCTATCCCTTTTCACTTTCAAAGAATATTTAATAAAAACACAAAAGAAAAAAAAATTCCAATATGCTAAGTCTGCAGGACGCTGCATACGTGTGTAACTAACGAAATTTCTCGATTTGTAAGGAGGAATGGATGTTATCAGTATTCACTTGGGATACATCATTCTCTGACTCTAATTTAAGATTCTTTCTAGTAACACGACTTTAAAACTGAAACATATAGTATTTATACTAAGTTCCAGCTAACCTAATTATTCTGTCAAAGGGGTCATTATCAAAATTACAGCTAACTTTGATGGTGATGCACTCAAGTTCCATGTAATGTATGATTATGTCAAATGTGTAGACAAGTAGTGATAGGTGATAGAGCCAACTAGAGAAAGCCTTTTCTTGGGGAGGAAAAGCAACTTTTCTATCGTAATACCCCTTAATCCAAGCCATTATCATCTCTCTACATATATAAATACATATAGTTGGTTTATCATAACATTGTTTAACACATAAAACACAAACCAAAATGGGCTCTTTTATTCAGGTGGTGCATCTTGTGGGTTTGCTCCTGTTGAGTAGGGGGGTGTGGTCAAGCAGCCAGAGCTTTTGGGATAATTATCAGATTACATGGGCTTATAATAATGTGATCGTACAAAACCAAGGGTCACAAGTTCAGATCTCCTTGGATAGTTCATCTGGTCATTTTTCTTACTCCTTAACTATCCTCTCCTTGTTCATGATCTTTTGAGTTGTATGATACTATGTATTGCACACATACACATGGAGTGCTCATATTGCATATATAATACATCGCCATATACAATGAATACCATGCATCTAAGTGGGTCTGCAGCTCTTGTTTTCATTGTACCTATCAAAGCTTGGTTTTAACAAGACGTAGCTACATCGAAATGAACAAAAATGAAGTTACAGACTTATCCTATATCATATTCGGCCACAGAGTTAGAAAACAAAATTACAAGTTGAATTACCCAAGATGAGTTGCTATCGACACCAACGTTTGTCCTCAACCTCCATTGTAAGGGATCCATGATCTATGATTTTACTTTCATGACTATTTTTTTTAGCCTCCAATGAAGATTCTTGAACTAGCAGCATATCATGCGGATTTCGCTTCTTCGTTGTGACAGTGATAAGTAGAATTGAGAAATCCAGCTATAGAAGTGTGACGAGAAATAGTCCTGCAATATTGGAGTATCAATATCTTATCTTAACATTGACTTTTGATTCATTGATGTGAAGGTAGTCCCTGAAATTAAAGTTACGCTTTCTCTTCCAACCATGCATATATTCAAAGGTTAGGTCGAGGACACGCAACGTTAGAAACTATTAGATATATATTGATAGGGTCTTTTTATCATTAGTTCAAACTTTGGGTAGATTGGTTTCTCGACATGGTGTCATAGCAGGCCGTGACAAAAGGTCACGAGTTCAATCCCTACCTCCTCCCATTTTTTTTTTTCATCTATGCGGTTTATTTATGTGGATCTTATATAGATCTTAGGCTATTCCTTTCAATGAAACAACAACACACAAGATTCAAGAAACAATCCACTAATCGAACCATACTATGCGATTTATTTATGTGAACCTTATATAAATCCTGGGATACTTCTCTCAACGAGACAAGAATACGCAAGATTCAAGAAACAATCCACTAATCGAATCACATGATTGCAACGATCATCTCGCTCTAGCTCTCAATCTCTCTTTTGTTTCGCTTAAATAATAGAAAAAGTCTCTCACAATCTCTATGATAACCTTAAAAAGTCTCTCATTTTCGTTCTGTATCTCACTATCATAGAAAATTCTAATGCATATCATATATGTAGGTCCAATAAAACACAAGATAAAAACACAGAGTTTTTCCTTGTCACGTCAAACGCGGCCGTGTCACACCTGACACGGCCCGTTCTAGGCCGTGTTTCGAGACTTCATATCATCCACTACGCACGGTCGTATTCCATCACACACAGCCGTGTCTTCTTGTGTTTTTCAGAGACAAACTTTAACAATCTGTAACCTTTGTTGAAGAAAATTTGAATGCCTCTTGAAGAAAATTTGAATGTAACCTTTGAGCTTCCAGATTGAGTTAACCACCTTGTATCCCTCTCAGGCACGACGTTACACCCCGTTTCCTATAATAGGGACGTTCTACCTGACTCATATTTATTGAGAACCGGAGACCTCAAAGGCGAGGCTCACAACCTTTACTTTTGCTCTCAACACCCATCTGTACCAATCAGTCATTCCTGATGATGATGTACCATCCTCACTCCTCTTTGTCATCCGCTAATTTTTGGCACCTGCATCTCTCGTGCTACCCTAACCCTTCGTAATCTGCACCTCTCATGCTATTGGAGCCCTTCGCAGTCTACACCTCTCGTGCTATCCAAGCCCTTCGCAGTCTGCACCTCTCGTACTCTACGTCTAACGCATAAACTAGACTCCGTAACCTTACCTCCACCAAATCCGATGACTGACTGTAACTTTATCATCTGTACGCCAATCCCCTGAGAGTGTGTCACCTAATCCATCCCTCGGTATCTTGACATTCCAACGTTGGCTTCCATCTTGATTCTCGTACGACTGTCCTCAAAGAACAGCCTCCTCAACCACGTTCATCACAACCGTATTTTCAATCAACCTAAATTGGTTGTCAACCTTATGAGCTTTCATCACGACAATGACACCTCTACATTTCTTCATCACTTCACCTTTCACAGACATCCTGCAACACTTGAAATCTAACTTACCAACTGAGATCAGGTTTTTCCTCACACTAGTAATAAATCTAAAACCTCCCAAGGTATGAACAGTCCCATCAAATATCTTGATCTTGACTGTATCTATTCCAATGACCTTGCATGTCTCACATTACCTATCCGTATGGAACCTCCAATACTGGATACAAACTTGTGAAATAGATTGCTACTCTGGCAGACATGAAAAGAATATCTTGAATTAACAAACTAGTCAGAATCGATATCTTTTTCTGTCGTAGAATCTTCGTGGAGATCCGATAAATCTGAGATCATGTAGAGCTCTCCATCCTCGTCGTGGTTCCCTTCTACCACATTCGCAGAACTTGATTTTCTCCCTCTATTCTTATTCTTCAAACACTCCATCGCGTAGTGCCCTATCTTATGACAGTTGTAGCACTCCACTTGAGTCTTGTCTTTCGTCTTTCTCTTGGACTTGAACGTTGTTACTAAGCCTTCTCCATCGTTGACTGGAATTGGGTTCAATTTACTCGTATCAAGCACCGCAAAAATCATATCCTCAACCTTTAAATTGTCTCTTCCGACTAGTAAGGTTTTCTTGAGTGCAGCATAGGAACTAGGAATTGCTTCAATAAGATCAAGGCTTGATTTTTCGGATATACCTTCACTTCTAAACTGGTCAACTAAGTCACCAACCTATCTTCAAATAGATCTATCTTCAAAAAGAGTTTATTTGACAACGATTTCGATATATAGGTCTCCTCCAATTTCTCCCACAACACCTTGGGAGAAGTCTATCAAATCTGGTATTTACCTTTGACGCAAGACTCAAGCGAATGAATGGTAGGTGTCGCCTTCTTCTCCATCTTCTCCTAATCTTCTTTATTCATTTCAATGGAATTTTCGTCTTTAAGTGCCTTTGATAGTCCCTACTGGACTAAGATATCCTTTATCGTACTCTGTTAGATAGTGAAGTTCGTCTTCCCATCGAATGGCTCGATCTCGAACTTCATTGTGTTTATCATCTTCTCGTCCGCATAACACACCAACTCCAAAAGTTTCAATCTTTATCAAAGATCCGATCTTTATTGCAAAGTTCCAATCTTTTCCTTCAAAGATTCAAAATTTCTCTGCGTGACACAATCTGAAGCTCTGATAACAGTTGTTACGAAATTCAACCCGAGAATCCGATGTTTCGCTCTATCAAACAAGAAATCCCGATTTAACGTGTGTAAAACCCGATTATCGAGAGAAAAAACCTCACAAGAAATAATCCAATAATCGAATCACATGATTACAACGATCCTCTCTCTCTATCTCTCAATCTCTCTTACGTTTCACTCAAATCTTAGATAAAGACTCTCACAATCTCTATGACAATCCTATAAAGTCTCTCACTTTCGTTATACATCTCATTATTATAGAAAATCCTAATACATATGATACATATAGGTCCAAATAAAACAGAAGATAAAAACACGAAGTTTTTCCTGGTCAGGCTAGATCACACCTGACACAGCCCATTCTGGCCAGGCCGTGTTTCGAGACTTGATATCATCCACCACGCAGGGCCATGTCTTCTTGTTGCTTTTCTCAGACAAACTTCGTGTGAGTATATATACACACAAGTCAATGATCACAACTCTTTCACTCGTGCAGCTTCATCGTGAGATATGCCACTCTCCAGGTGGAGCTTCTCTTCTTCCCTTTCCCTTTTTAACTTTGACGAGATAATGTGCTGGAATCTAGCCCTTTAGTTGGTCCTTTTTACATATTCATTTCATATTCGCTTATAATGTATTATATTGAAAACATAGTAAATGTATCTTTCTTTTCAATCAAAACCTCATACTTTTTTCTTTCTTTTTTTTTTTCTGGTAAAAGTTGTGTTATGTTAACTTTGATCTCACCTAAAATTTTTGAAATGCCAAAAAAAAAAAAAAAAAAAAAAGGTGGAGGTTAAAACAGGATCCATAGAAAGAACACAAGCCTCGTAAACTTCTGTTATCTAATGAACACAATTGTTGGATTTATTTAATTTGAGGATATGATGCACCATTCTTGTTGTTCATCATCAACGTCACTGTTAAATCAACGTCATGTGGATAGTTCTTCTTTCTCACATGGTTGAGTTGGTTGTTAGGCTCGGGATTTGGCTCGAAAGTTAGCTATGGCTCGGGGCTCATTACTGTAAGGATGAAGTTGTCACCGCAGAGTTACACGGCCGGTGTTGTCACCACTTTTTATGTAAGTCAAAAGAATTTGTTTAAGTCCTTTCGAAAAGATAATCATATAGTAGAAGTTAAGTTACATAACAGGAAGCTGATGGTTACAAATAATCGTATAGTAATGGCCAAATGAATGTAGTATAAAAGTTTCATCATTTCTGATTCCCGAGGCAGATGTCTTCGAATACTTATAATCACGACGAGCTGGATTGGGAATTTTTGGGCCATACTGCAGGGCAGCCATACACACTTCAGACAAATGTATTCACAAATGGAGTTGGAGGAAGAGAGCAGAGGTTCACCCTTTGGTTTGATCCCAGCGCGGCCTTTCACACCTATCAGATCCTCTTGAATGATTATCAAACTGTGTAACTTCTTCTGCTGAATCCCTCTACTTTACTCCGTAATATTTTAGACATGCAACATGATTTAGACCGTCAACGTATGAAAGTTTTTTTTCTTTTTTTTGGAAAGCCAACACTTGAAAGTTATTTTGGAAACAAAAAAGATTTCATATAAATGAAACTTATAAATGTTCCGCGCTCATACGAGAGAGATGATGAAATGACGATCGAGCAAGAACCAAACTACTCCGTATGTCTCATATTATGTATGGTACAAAGAGAATTATTGGGAGAAATGTGGTTCAGCTTTATTTTCTATGTTAGATTGATATTTTGGGCTAAACTTTGATCATCAAACAGTTGGATTTAGTCAACCCTTTTAGGTTTGGCTTTCCAGCCTATCCTTGGTGAAAAAAGACCAAAAAGGACTCCAAAACTTAGATCTAAGGTTATAACTACCTAGCAATCCATTTAACCCTAAATCATGCATACTGTCATAACGTTTCAGCAATCTGCAAGTCTGCTGGAGCGAACCATTTTGAATAGTAGAAACATTTTTCACTACCCGGATTTCGCCAAAGTAACAAAGTCGAGATACACATTTCCAAATAAATCTATGAGGATCACATGTCAAAGGTTTTCATGGATTCAATCATCAGAAACCAATATGATGACGGAACTGATCTATTGAAATTTTTTCAGATTCTTGGTTGATGGGATTCCGGTAAGGGTGTTCAAAAACAACACAAAGATAGGAGTACCCTACATAACCCAGCCCCTGCAAATACTAGCAAGCATATGGGATGGAGACTCATGGGCAACAGATGGTGGCTTGGCAAAGATCAACTATGCTTATGCTCCATTTACAGCCCAATTTCAAGACTTTGGGATCTCTGGCTGCCAAGTTTCAAATGGCAATATCCAGAACTGCTACTCGTCTCAGTATTGGTGGAATGGACCGAATTATCGGCAACTTAGCGCTACTCAGCAGAACGAATATGGCATCGTCAAGAGGCACTACATGAATTACGATTACTGTACTGATAAGAAGAGGTATCCTGTTGCACCACCTGAGTGTAGCATGGAATGAGAGATACCCGATACGTTTATTTATGCAAGCGTCAAAAAGTAGTTATTACTCTAGATCAACGCAATGCAAGTCTGCAGGTTAGCAAGTATTCTTTATGTGATGTTGCTTTGTTTGGCAATTGCTTATGAAAATTGATAAAATAATGAAGAAAATATACTGTAGAAGCCCGTTTGCTCCATCATTTCAAGTCAGGTCTGCTTATTGGATCTATATATCACCGTGACTTCTTAATAGTATTGGCTAAAGACCCACACTTTTTCTATTTGTTGAAAACTATGAGAAAACATTCCAAGAAACCAAAGGAGGATATCTCACCGGCCGATCAGAGGTAAACACAACACAAGCCTTTTTGAGATAGAAAACCCCACGGAAATCCGAAGAAATAAAAACCACAATATCGATATCAAATTCTTCCAAAGTCTCCACTATATATTTGTTTTGGTCCAAAATCAAGTGTCAATAGGTACATAATCTAGCTTTCAATATATACAAGAGGACAACGCCTCTAGTGTCATTCCAAAAGGATCCACAAAATATAGCAAGATAAAAGACACAATTGAAATTACACTACAATAAAATAAAAATTAAAATAAAACAAAATAAACAAAGCAAAACAAAACAAAAATTTGACGATAGATTTATTCAATCATTAAACCAAATGGTGCCGTTTTGCGCTCTAATTAATTCCCCACTAAAAATATGTGTATAGGATGAATAGAGGTCGAATCCCATGTAGAACTATGTGATGGAATATTATTCTAAAGATGAGTGTGAATTAGTTCTAATCGGTTTTGCTTAAAGTTGAGGAAATTGAAATTTTAATCAAATCAAACTAAACTAAGATAAACTAAAATATTTAATTAGAACGTCTATAAAAAATAATACTTCTTTAAAAAAACCTAATACGTTAGTCGGAATTCGACCAGAACGAGTAATACGTCTGTCGGAATCCGTGCGCAACAATTAATACGTCCGGCCGAAACAAGTGGTGCGTCTGTCGAAATCCAATCGGAACAAGTAGTGTGTCCATCGAAATCCAACTAGAACAATTAATGCGTCTGACCGAAACTAATACGTCCATTGGAATTTGACCGGAGCAACTATTATGTACGTTGGAATCAACTTCTATCAGATTATCCTAGCTCACATTGCCTCCATAGTCAAACTCGATAATCAAAGCATCACATGACATAACCCGAACACGATCCATTGAAAACACGACGATCAACATGGAAATCATCAATAACATCAAACCTCATGAACCAGCAAATCAAGTATACAACAATACCAAACCACGACACAACCACAAATGCTCGATGAATCATACACAAATCAATCAACGATAATCAAGACCTCAACATCGCTGGATTAAACATAGATGAACAGAAAGTATCCGATCACGATCCCCATTGAAATCCCCAAACCGAATCCCAACAGTCCCAGAATCGATCGTAACAATCCCATTACACTCAAATCCTTTGCACTTTCGCTTCCCAATTCGTCAAATGCCCAAGCCGATCGGGAAATTGTGACCCGCTAATGTGGTGAGGGGGAAAATTATGGTGAGATTTGATCGGTTTCGATGTGGGAGAGAGCTGAGATGTGGGGCGGGGAGGAGGTGGGGGCTAGGAGGTAAGCAGTGGATCTACCGTGAAAATTAAGTTGAATCGGTGATATCTATTTGAAAATAAATTTTGATATTTGTTAGAATTTATTATTAATTTTAACTATGTTTCAAATAAAATCAAAAAGATTTTAATTATTAATCAAATTAACACTATCTATAATCTATTTAACTACACGAAATAACAGGATAAGATATTAATAATAAAATATTCTTAATTATACGTTTTATAGGATGGATCAATAATATATTTAACTCTTAAAATACGGTTTTAAAATAAAAATAAAAAGATATCAAGTAAGCTTTATTCTATTTCATAACATTTGAAAGTAACTATAATAAGATTATTAAAAAAAACAACCCACATAACTCAACATAAATAAACAATATCTAGTCATTCACATCATCATTCACCATCTGGTTTCTCTCGTGTGTTATCCTCAGGCGAACAAAACAAACCACAGATCAAGCGGCGAAAGCAGTAATCGCAGTGGAGGAACCAAAGATTTTGAACACGATTTCCTTCATTATTTCAAACACAATTCTAGAATTTCTCGGGGACAACCTTTGAAAAATGAAACTGTTTTTTTTTTTTTTTTGTGTAAACTCTCTATGAACGGTGATTTTAGGAACTTGATTTGTTGGGTTTCCATCTGGATTAGTTTTGTAGTTTTTTCCAAGCCATATATTTGATCGATTGTTTGGGTTGTTATCTCTAATATTAAATGATGTCTCCAAATCGCTTCATATGAACTCCTCGTTGTTGATCATTTTTATTTTGACCTTAAGAAGTTTATGTCATAGATTGGTTTTTAGGGCAATTGTTGGCTTAATGCTTCTTACCTAAAAGAAGTTCCTGGTTTTTTTAGTGTTTGACTTCTATATGTTTCTGGATTTGTACAAGGATCTAAAGATTGGTTTTTAGTGATGGTTTCTGTTGGCTTTGTACTTATTGGCAAGTGTATAGTCATGATGTTTTTGTGACTACTAACATTTATTGCCAAATTACGGAAACAATTTTTTTCTCATGTTAATAAATTCACTATGTTCTTTAGTTATGTAGGCTGGAATTCAGCGTCTTATATGTGCTTAATGCTGCACGATCTATTCTCTTCTGGTATTATAAAATTTGCAGCACACTTCTAAGTGTATCTGGAAATTGGTTGTCTTTTTGGTTGGGACTTTGCCTATACAAATTGTTACCATCGAAACGTTTACGCAGGATTAATTTCTTCGAAAGTTAATTATCGAAATTAGCAAAATAATAAAATATTTCAAAGAGAGATTAGAAGGAGAAAGAGAGATTTTTTTCTCTTGAAAATGTGTACATAACACCTTACAAATGAGCTCTATTTATAGGACTTAAGGTAATTAAATAACACCTAATTTTCTCACCTAATCAAGGTGATTAGGTATAATTAATAGCTAATTAACTAAGTCCATTTAATAACCTCAAAAGTAGGTGAGATCTAAAGAAAAATATCTAGGCTTAGGTGTAAATACATCACTTT
>JAOVYX010002757.1:0-11516 GCA_035668315.1 Drosera spatulata
ACATTTAACTCCATATTTATAGAGTGAAGTGGGTGCTCTTAAATATAAATTTGACGTGCTTACAACGGCACGCACCAGTAAGCTGCAAGTTTCACTCTTTTTATACATAAATATAACCCATGAATATCTTGAGTAATCATCCACTATAACTAGAGTATACTTCTTTCCATTTAAGCTCTGTACTTCTATTGGACCAAAGAGATCCATGTGCAGCAGTTCAAGGACTCTAACTGTTTCTGATGAATTTATTGATTTGAAGTTTGCTCTAGTCTGCCTGCCTTCTTGGCATGATTTACATAGCTTATCCTTTCTGAACTTGATTTGAGGAAGTCCTCTTACCAAGTTTTCTGAGGACAACTTAGCTATGGTTTTGAAATTTAAGTGAGCTAATCTTTTATGCCATAACCAGTTTGTATCTTCAGCATCTTTAGTATAAAAGCATCTTCAGTGTCTTCTCATCGAATTCTTTCAGCTCATTTTGGGCTACTAACAGGTCGTTTCACTTATTGTCAATCTCTTCATTTGCTAGATTGTATTTCTCTCTGAGATTTGCTATCAATTCAAGATTGTCTTTATTTTCCTTTGAAAGGGCAATAAAGTTCTAGGAGGTTTCTTGGAGAGCCTCTTTTAATTCTTCTAGAGTGGCATATGAGTTAGAGAAATCAAATACTTTTTGCTTTTCATCACTTCTTGCCATGAGACAGAGCTGTGCATTTGAGATTGCTTTTTCATCATCTGAGTCTGTTTCACTCCATGTCTTTGTAGCAAAAGCCTTGCCTTTTTCTTTTCTTCCAGGGCTGCCTTTATTGTATTCTTTCTTGCCCTTTTTATGGAGCAAAGTGCCCTAACTTTTCACAGTTGTAACAACTCTCCTTTTCTTAATATTTTCCTTTTTGAACAGCTTTCTGAATTTTTTGCCCATTAGTGCAAATTCTTTTGAGATTGTTTGTTCACTTGTAGACAAGGTGTCACTACTTTCCTCTTCTGCCATAGATCTCAGAATTTTTTCTTGTGCTTTGAAGGCCAGAGTTTTCTTTTTAGCCTCGTCAATTTGATTCTTTTGCTCCACTTCTAGATTGTAAGTGTGCAGCATTCCATATAGCAATGCCAAGGACATTTTTGCAAGATCCCTGGACTCCCTTATTGCTGTGGTCTTTGTTCCCCATATTTCAACAAGTGATCTCATAAACTTCAGGTTGACCTCTTTGTTATCAAAAGTCTTCCCTAAAGTCTTGAGATTGTTGATCAGCACATTCAATCTTTCATAGAAGTTGGTCAGGTTTTCATCATATCTCATTGAGACCCAATCATACTGGTAGGACTGTGCAATCCCTCCGTGTTGTATAGAAATTGATGAACAAAACTTAAGAAGAAATTATGTATGTAACAGATGCTTAGGTTGTGATAATTAGTTACGTAGTTGCATATTAGGGGCCGCAGGTTGTGCATACGAGTGCAGCAGGGTGGAGCAGAGTACAGCAGGCCACTTGTACAACAGAGTGCAACTAGGTGCAGCAGACGAGTGCAGCAGACCAGGTTGAGGGAATGCAGACTACCAAGGGGACTAAAAATTATAGACCAAAGATCAATTACATACAACAGCAAAAGTGTCTCAGGGTTCTCAGGATCTAGGACCCTTCATGTGTCCAAGGCCAGTTCCAGTAGTAAAGTGAAGTGAACCATATTTCAGTGCAAATATGCTACCTGAATTGCAGAAGACTGATTGCAGTACTGGGCGCAGACGAGACTACACTAGCAGGCTAAGCAGATGAGGTCTGGAAGCTAAGTTGCAGCAGACTGGCTGCAGTACTTGGTGCAAGTGAAGTTGCAGAAAGGCTGGATATGAAGACTGTGCCATAGAGTTTGTGTAGACGAGGTTTTAGCAGAGGGCTGTAGACGATGCCTGTAGTAGACGCTGTGTAGCAGAGACGTGCAGTAGACCTGGTGTATGAGTCTGGGAGTATAAGTAGTGCTGGAATGGAAAGGAATAAGGAAGGGGTAAAAACCGAGAAGCTGAGGCAATGGTGATGTGTACTGGATCAAAAAAGGTGAAGCCACGTTAGTGTACTGCAGTACAGGACAAAGCTATCACTATCAGATAATACAATCATGGGTTCTGGTTCCCTGAGCCTATAAAAGGGGACTCACAGCGCAGAGAACAAGGTTAACGAGTTTGAGAAAAATTTGAATGTCATTTCAAAGCTTTCAAACGAAGAAAAAGCCTTGGAGACTCGCTGTGCCTGAGATGAATTGAAGATTCAGGATTCATGAAGAAGGTTCACTAGTCTACAAGTGAAGAACAGCAACTGCAGAAGACCACTGCAAGATCTAGGTTCTTCATGCTTTAGCAAGTAGAATCTTGTTGTAAAGGGGTTATCTTGTAAGTCAGAAACAAGAACTAGTGAACCTCCTCTTGACTTGACTACACTGGTCACCAAGGGAAGACTGGAGTAAACTTCTGTTACTTGTTGGTAACAGATGTCAGAACCAATACAAAAATTCTATGTCATTTACTTTTCCACACTGATCTTCCCTATTAGAACTATCAGCAAAGAACTTTAAAGTTCAAAGAGACAAACTTTTTTAAGATTAAGTCTCAATTGCAGAATTTCCGCAAGCTGCGGCAGACTAAGATGGTGCAGACTAGCCTATAGCTCTACTGCCATGGTCATTTCTTATAGCTATCACATTTAGGTCCTTTTCATTTTGGACCTGTCTCAGAAATCTGGTTAGTACAGCATGTCTCTCTCTTTTTTAAGTAAGGAAAAAACCCAAGAAAATCAAGAATAGTCATCAATAATGACAAGGATATACTTCCTTTTGCCACGAGTATGTGTATCAATAGGCCCACACAAAACCATATGAGGAAGCTGTAAAGGCTCAGAAATAATCTGATCATGCTTACCCTTTAGACTAGACTTAGTTTTCTTGTCCAGCTAGCAAGTCTTACAAACTTTATCCTTCTCATAGGAAAATGGATGGTAGTCCCTTCACCAGATTCTTAGAAGACAGTCAGGTCATATAATTGAAATTCAAGTGTGTCAGACGTTTGTGTCAGAGCCACTTAGTGTCTTCAGATTGTTTGCTCTAAAGTATGAATCAACCTATATAGGATAATTAGAGTCGACGAAATAGACATCTCCTACTCTTATCCCTGCAAACCTGACAGCATTGTTAGACAGATCTTTCACAAGGCATAGGTTATTTCAAAATTCAACAGTATGTCCTTTGTCACAGAGTTGAGAAACAGAGACCATATTATGTTGTAAACCTTCAACATAAGCAACATTGCTAAAGGTAATAGTATCTGTACCAAAGGTACCGTAACCTATAGTCTTACCAGTATTACAATCACCAAACATGACTCGTGGTCCATGTTTGTTCTTAAAGTCAGACACTATTTTTTTTTCACCAGTCATGTACCTTGAGCATCCACTATCCAGGTACTATATTTATGGTTGATGCGCTGCATGACAGACATTTATATCACGAATTGTCCTCAATTATCTTGGGTCTAGTAGGTTAGTCAAAAGACTCTTACGAACTCAAATCCATTTCCTCTTCTGAGGTGGATGGGTCCACCATCTATCAGCAGTGTGTCCACACTTGTGACACAGATAACAACTAGTACCATGAACTGGTCTGGTTGGCTTTAAAGCCTTTCGAACACTATGCAGGTCTCCCCCTAAGATGATGCATTTGGGGCTTTTGGGAATGCATAACCGATCTCCCCCTCAGATGATCCTAGTTTGGTCTTGTTCAGTCTCTATCAGTTGATCTCATGGGGCTTTTGGCACAGATGGTCTCACACAGTTTGTCTGGTCATAAGAGAACAGACTAACACATGACGCAATAGACATCTGATCAACAAACTTTGTCTGAGGAATTATGAGTGGTCTAATGATTGCCTTGACAAACACTATTGGTGTGGATTTCTTAAGCTTAACCTTCTCTAGAGGGTTCAGGTCCCCATATCTAATCCCCTCTTTTGAGTATCCACTAGAAGTAATTTGATGATTCAGTGTCACTCCAAGTCAAATTAGCTATCATTGCTTTTGAGTTATGTTTTTCGTTGTCTTTTCTAGCCTTGATGTCTGCTGGATACTTCTTATATCTTTTAGCAGACACCTTTTTGTTGTCCTTAGATCGTGGACAATCTATCATGGAGTGGCCACTCTTGTCACATTTGAAGCAAGTATCCTTAAAGTCTTTCTTCTTAGCAACCTGATTCTTGTAGGTAGGAATACCCTTTCTGATGAACCTTCCAAGGCTCTTTGTAATGAAGGAGACCATATCATCTTCTTCGTCTGACTCATCAGACTCTTCATCATCCCGGTCACAGCTTGGCTCTGAGAGGCCTTTACTGCAACTGTCCTGTATGAAGTAATCTGTGACCGTTTCTGAGCTATATTTAGCTTGTAAGTCAACAGATTGCCATACAATTCTAGCAAGGATATTTCAGACAGATTTCTTGCTTCTCTGACTGCAGTGGTCTTTGAAACCTAATTATTAGGCAATGCGCGAATGAACTTCAGATTAGAATCCCCCATATCATACACCTTTTCATTAGTCTTGAGAGATTTTCGTAGCATGTTGAACCTCTCAAAGGTATCTACAAGGGTGTGACCAGACTTGTGAGCAAACAACTCATATTGTTACACGAGAATAGACATTTTGTTCTTATGAACATCACTAGTTCCCTCATTCTTGACTACCAAAGCATCCCAGACTTCTTTGGTAGACTTGCAATGAACTACATGCTCAAACAAATCTTCAAAAAGGGCTTAAAATAGAATGTTCATGGCCCTTTTGTCCACAAAAGCCTTCTTCTTGTCTTCTTCTGTCCAGTCAGACTTTGAGATATCCACCAAGATTGTGGAAGTTGGAGATTCAGCCCTTCGAGGAATATATGGACCTTTAAAGATGGTCTCGAACATATTCTCGTCTATGGCATCCAAGTAAATCTTCATTCTAACCTTCCAATTATCAAACTTCTCAAAGGTACACATTGGAGGTCTCAAACTCAAACAGTTGTTAGTCATCTTGAAATCACAAAGAGTCACCCAATAACAACCACAACCAGGATCTCTTCACACAAACAAGTAAAGCCCCGTTCTGATACCAAATAAAAGTGCGTGATAATAATCAAGAACAAACTGAGGGGGATGAATATATATAGGCTGCTGTACTTAAATTTTGACAACTAAAATCTTGTGCATAGCAGAAACAACAAACAAATCAAAATAGTCCTAAACTAATTTGATCAGATACAACCAAACAGATGATAAACGAACAATCACTTGGTCAAGATTCTAACAACTTAGGTCAAACCTTATCTGTTAGACTATCAAGAGGCAACTAACTGATCTAATGATGTAATGTTGATCAAGAAACAATGATCAATCGAGTATCCTAATGATCTAACACACAGGATTACGAATTCAGACAAACAAGCAGATCCGTCAACAAATCAGACAAAGAAGAGTACATAAAATCAAGAACACACAGTTTATAGTGGCTCAGATTCAAATCAGTTTTAACTAACTAATTTGAACCTAATCCACTCTTCCTCTTGTTAGTAGTGTGCTACACAAGAAGGGAATTCACCAGATCTCTTTGGATCACAGTACAACAGATAGAGTTTTCAGGCTTCCTCTTTAACCTTTACACATAATCAGATATCAATCTAATCGCAATTGATCCCCTCAGGATCCTTTAGCCACAACCAATCACAATCGATTGTAAACACAAACTCACAAAGTACGAAGACTTGCAGTAGTCATCGTCTTCGACATGATGTTCTTGATGAAAAGATTCTTGAATCGTTGTTTGAACTTTCTTGGAGAGAATGAGAGAGAGAGAGATGGAAAACTTGCGAGCGTTATTGGTTCTTGTCGGAGTGAAAATGAATTCGATGCCTCTCTCTCTGTTGTCTCATGTCTTTTATAGGCAAGGTTGGTGGATTGCTCTTCAATTAATCCCCAAATTTCCTTCTAGAAGTCCAATTGTTAACTTCAGCAATTTCAGACCAGACATCAACAGAGTCTTCTATCAATAGATATGTTTCTCAACACATCATCTCAAAAGAATGCCTGTATCGGATACTTGCCCGATCTAGTGTTGGCTATCCATCAACTTCTTTGAACCAATCTGATAATTGATTTGATCAGAAGCACTGACTTTCTTTTATCCTCTTAAACCAATCTGACAACTGATCTGACCATAGTCAGGACTGATACTCACAGAATCCCTGAGCAAACGAAAGAAACCGCAGAACCTAGAAGACTTATCTGAACCAAACCAACTGTACTGTCTAGAGCTTCCGCTATTTTGATTCAAACTGTCTGACAAAATACCTATAGACTAACAAAACACTTCGTTCCAAAAGTTAGTACCCCTTTGATTCATCAAATCCAGTAATACACTTTCACATGTGTAACTGAAAACATGGAGATTGCATTTTCTATATGGGAGAGATTACACCCGAGGGTGTAACCATTGCAATTCAAACCGAAACCCTTAACCTAACCATTCCCAACCACATTGCATCGAACCATGTCCTTCCTAATTCCACCTCGATGTAATCGTTGCAATTCAACTCCTCAAACATAATTGTAATCGTTGCATAAATAATTGTAATCGTTGCAATTCAACTCCTCAAACATCCCCAACTTATTGCAAATCAACCTCCTCAAACCGCTCCTTGAATTTCTTCAAAACCTCCATCAACAATGCCGAGAACAAAGCAACCTAGCATAACAATGACGCCTCTGAAGCAAGTGACCAAGCGACAAAAGACAATGACGGAACAACCCAAACAAATGATGAGGTCCAAAAACAAGACAACGAAGACAACACAGACGAAGACTGAAGGCAAGATGACGACGAAAACCACGAAGCATGCGCGGATAACTGAAGGCAAGAAATTCGGCGACGACTATAGAAAGGAAGGATCCAAAACCAACATTACAAACCCGGTGTGCGATTTCTTACTTCAGTAAGAAGATGGATGCATTGAGGTATGTGATGTCGAAGGTGAGTCATGCAAAGATAAGCTCGACTCCTTTTTCTCATTTCCTATACATGCGAAGCTTACAATATGTTGTGCGCGGCTTAAAATGATCCTAGATCGAACAACCCTAGACAACAATGTGGGCATTGCTTTGGGTGAACATGATACATTTGTTCCACTATCTGTGGAGCATATTTCATTGATACTAGGTTTGCCCATGGTAGGTGTGAATGTGAATGTGAAGGGTAACCTCAAAAGTAAGACTTTTGATCGACTATTTTGTGTGATGGAGACGATGGCGAATAGAATGGAGTTGTGTGAAAAGTTGTTTGAGTTGGTTGTTGGGGAAGATGAGGACACAACCCTTGACTTTTCTAGGGTTTTCGTATTGTTTGTTTGTAATTGTGTTCTCTTTCCAAAGACCAAGTTTTCCACTCCGTATTTTGTTTTCAATTATGTTGATGATTTGATAAAAATCGGAGAATATTCTTGGGATAATATATTCAAGTATAAGTCCGTGGAACCTACAAATTTAACGACCAAAGAGAAGACAAAGATAGAGGTTGGACTGATTTCGAAGATCCCATATGCCGAGAGATGTGCTTTTGCTATTTTGGTATGGATCAACTCTGAGAACTACTTGTGATTTGTTTATAAACTGTAGTTTAATTTCATGTGCATTGGATTTTTATAACATGTGATCTGTGGTGTTAGGTTTGGGTATATGAGATATTGGAAGGCATCATCTTGAATCCAACGGATCATGTGAGAATCCCTAGGATTATCGTTGGACGGAGAAGAGTGCGGCTTCTTCATCGGAGACGACTAACCTATTGCTCTCTCAAGTGAATTAAAATCGTGGACATCCAGCCATGCAACGAGGGGCATCGAAAGTTATTGTTTTGATTACTGAATTTTTCATTGTTTTTTTACGATTGCTTGATATTGTGGTGTTATAAGTTGTAATTCCTTTGAGAAGAGAACCTGAGATTGAGGAAGTGAAGGATGTGAGTGGAATGAGGAGAAGGATGATATTCGTGGGAGTGAGGTGAAAAAGGATGACAATGAGACTGGGAAGGAGAAGGATGACAATGAGAGTGGTGAGGAGAAGGATGTTTGTGACAGTGAGGAGGAGAAGAATGTTTGTGAGAGTGAAGAGAAGAAGGGTGACAGTGAAAGTGGGGAGGAGAATGAAGGTTCTAAGTGTAAAGGTGTTGAGGATGCTACGGTCGAGGGAGATGAGGATGGAAGTGAGGATGAAAGGGAGCATGAAGAGACAATGAAGCTAAGGATGAAGAGATGGAGGGGTCTGAGAAGGTTGAGCTTCAAGTTGGTGAACCTATTTATCTTGAAGCTAGACATTTTAGGTTTGGTTTGTGAACAATCTTTTCTGAATGCATGAACTATTTGTATTATTTTGAGTGAACTAGTTCCATGTGAACTTTGTTCTACTGATTTGAGAATTGTACAATAAGGTCTTGTGAGCTGTGCAATAATATCTTGTGAACTGCAACATTTACGTTTGTGATTTATGGTGTAAGTTTGAACTGCTTCTTTTAATTTTTTTTTCCACTGATTAATTTAGTTTTTTTGTGGGTTTAGGAGATCATGAATTGGATGGTGGGATAGAGATAGAGATGGTTGAACATCCTCAAACTATTCTCCAAGGCATATTGCAGGCCATCAAACTTGATCTGAAACAAGATGAAGGTGATGAAGACGATGAAAATGATGTTGTAGACCTTATTTGTGGTATGCACTATGTTTCGTTAATTATGAACTGTTGATTTTTTTTCCTGTGAACTATTTCTTTATATGGTATGAACTGTCTTTTGTTTGTTGTTGAAGGGTAGAAAGCCGTTGAAATTGTCTGCAATATGAAAGTTGAAAAGGGAGAGGAAACAGTTATCCAGATTGTGAAGAGGAGGACTGAAGTTGGTTGGAAGAAAAGATCCTCGTTTGGCGGAATTCCCCCACGAAACGGAGAAGAGAAAACACAGGAAAAAGGGTGAACTCAGCGCCTAAAGGGAAGAAAGGGAAAAGTGCAATGATTGCTCAAAAGTTCATTCACAAAGCGAAGAAATTCTCGGGAAGGAGTTTACTTGATGAGGATGACAGTAATTTCTTGGAGAAATTTCTCAGTGAGTTTACTATGAGGTAAACCAAAACTTTGTGACGATGTTGTGCGATTCTTTTTCATTGTTTAAAAGGTTTGGTTTGATACATGTTGTGCGATTTTCTTTCAATTGTTTTTAGCAAATTGTTTTGGATCCATCCTAACAGCAAAGATATGACGATTTGACTGGAAGAGAAGTGTAGATCCCGCTGCAAAACCAAGCTTTGAGTGGTGGTTTGATAAATTACTACTTATCGATGATTTGTCAAGGAACAGATTGTGTTTATTCACAGACAGAGTTCACGGTAATTAGTAATTCACTTAAACTTTATGATGATTTGTTTGAACTTAATGTTGCATTTGTATGAACTGTTTTAACATAATTCATGAACTGCTTGTATTTTCAGGGTAATCTTGGGAAGAGGTTGTTGGAGGACAAGGTTAAGAACATAACCTAGGATAAGGACAATTTCGATGAGATGAACAATGTCATGTCTCGTTCGTAAGATTTGGCTGAGCAAGTGTTCGATGGAGTCATTGTCCTCTCGTTTTGTTCTTATCCCGCTGCATGACGAGGCTAACTTTCATTAGAGTCTTTTAGTATTGGACATAGAATGTCGTGAAATTCGGCATTATAATCTATTGTAAATTCATGGTGGTGCAGAACTAGCACACGCAGCTGCAAAAATGATTGAGTTTTTCTACTAGTACGATGAAATGAAGATGGTCGAAGTTAGAGAGTGTCGGTAACAAGATTATGGTCATTCATGTGGTGTCTTCGTTTGCATGTGGGCGGAGCATTTCTTGTCCAATGCATATGACCTGTCAGTTGCCTTGGGCATTCACCTCATGAGAGCTCAAATGGCGCTAAGGATCCTTCGACACAAAAAATCCGTCTATTTGAAGGACTAGCAGGAGACTGTGGAATGAGGAGAAAGTGAACTGTTAGTTTTTGCTATGTGAACTGTTGGTTTTTGTTATGTGAACTGTTGATGTAAATGGTGTTATGTAAGCAATTAGTTTTTTCTATGTGAACTGTTATGTATGGATATGTCAATTGTTATTTATGACTATCCGAATCATTATGAAATAATTGAGGGGTAACCTCTGTGAATTGTTATTTATCGCTCTGTGAACTGATAGTTTTTTTCCCACTGGGAGGAACAGTACGACAATAAGAGTGCAAACGTAATTAACAAAAGTTGAATTTCAATATTGAAACTTGAACATCATTATAAGATATTAAGACATTATATAGTTCCATGAAAGATATTAAGACATTATATAGTTCCATGAAAGACATTAAGACATAACGCCTTCATTGTTCATATGATTTCCTTCATAGTTATGTGAAGCTTGACATTGTGTGCTTGACATAGTTCATATGATTTCCTTCATAGTTATGTTAAGCTATGTGAAGACTATTCATAGCACAATCGTCGCATACCTATTGATCACTTCTTTCTAATATTATTCCAATTAGATTGATGTGGATATGTATATGTCACAGTTAGACATACAATGAAGGTTCATATCAATCCAATATTATGCCATTCAAGACACGGATTGTAACATTGTGGAATTTTACCTGAAATATTAGCAATATGAACTGCATTTTATTTAAGAGTAAACAACAGAATTGAGTTATATGAACTGTAATTCGATAAATATGAACTTCACGAATACATGGACGTCAAAATGAGATTATGGTCTAAAACCATTACATAAGTTGTAAGGATCATAAATATGTAAAAATTTGAGGTTTTAAACAAGAATAACATTCAATGAGTCAACATTACATGTTGATGACTGTTAACTGTAAATTCAGAAATATAAATTGTTTTCCTTTGTGTGCATGAACTATTTGGTTTTACTCTGTGAATTGCACGTCTTCATTATGTGAACTGCTCATCTGTTTTTGTGGACTGTATTTCTTCAAATGAACTGTTTTCTCTGAAAATGTGAACTATTTATGTGTGCTATGTAAATTGTTTTGGCAAGCATTTGAGTCCAAACATTACAAACATGAACAACTTGAGTCCAAACATTACAACTTCAATCTGACATAACATTTGAATCTCGTCTCGACATAACACTACAAACATAACATTAAGAACAACTAGTCACCGTTAATTGGATTCTAATAGGTTTGTCAATTGTGGCTAACCTCTTGCACCGATTATATGTCATTTGTCGTGTATTAACCTGTGAGCGCATCCTTCTGGTTCTCCTACGCCCCGGTTAAACTGGAACATTTGATGCTCTGATCTCTATGAGATGCAACGGTACAACAAGCTGAGGTTGTTATGGAACTAGGTTGATTACCTTCTCAATAAGTATTTCAATACATGTCCACCATAAAATATGGATCACAATAGTCATGAACCT